>JZKD02S2423082.1:246950-264894 GCA_000966675.3 Picea glauca
AACTGAAAGAGAATATTATCCAGGTGGAATATTCTCTCCTAAAATATAGGAGACTGGATAATGACTAATTATGACTAATAAACAAATAAAAACTTAGGAAAAATAAATACTAGGTGTGTGTGAAGTAACTCCAACATCCCCCCTGAACATCACTATGGTGAAAATAAAGATTGGGTCCCGGGAATGAGGCCATGTTAGGTACTCAAGTACAAAATATACACTGAAAATAAAGTGAGGAAAGAGGGAAAACCTCATGAGAAACCCCCCCCTCAAGGTACAATGTATGTAAAAAAAGAAGAACTACAGTTGCTAGGAAACCATGTCCTTCACTCCAAGATGATTGAACAGAGAATGGAATTTCTTCTCAGTGAAGGTCTTGGTGAAAATGTCTGTTGTCTGTTCTGCTGAAGGATATAACTATAATTCGATGATCCCCTCGTGTACTAAGTCCCGGATGTACTGCATGTGGATCTCGATGTGCTTCATCTGCTGCCTCTGAACTGGATCTCTGTAGAACTTCAGAGTTCTCTGGTTGTCACACCAGATGACGATCGACCGATGAAACTGAATGCCCAACTCAGTGAGAAAATGTTGTAGCCACATATCCTGAATGGTTATGTTAACTACCCCTCTGTACTCTGCCTCAGCTAGAGATAGAGAAATGGAAGCTTGCTTATTTCTCGACTAACAGATAGGCCCAAAACCAAGACTGAGTGAGTAACCAGATGTGGACTTGCGATCAATGCTATTTCCAGCCCAGTCAGAATCTGTAAACCCAATGAGATCTAATGTAGAGTCTTCTACATAATGAATCCCAAAGGTGATGGTGCCCTGTACATATCGAAGGATACACTTTGGAGCTTTCCAATGTAGCCCATGTGGCTCCTGCATGAACCTGGAAACTGCGCCAACTGCATATGAGAGGTCTTGTATGGAGTGTGTGAGATACAAAAAGCTCCCCACTAGCTATCTGTATAATGTGTTTTCAACCAGTGGAGTCTCCCCGACATCCTCAAGTTTGATTCCTAATAGGAAATGATTCAGAGCAGACTTGTAGTTTGTCATGTGAAATCTCTCAAAGAGATCTCGTGCATACTTGGATTGAGACAGTTTGATGCCTGATGCATCCTGACTGATCTCAAGTCCAAGGAAGAAGTGTAGTGGACCCATGTCCATCATCAGAATCTTGTCATGAAGAATCCTCTTGACTGCAGCAATCGTTGAAGTCGAGCAATCGGTGATCAGTGAATCATCGACATACAGAACTAAAAGTAGAAGTGAATCAACCTTCCTGAGCATGTATACATTCGGGTCTGATTGACAATGTACAAAGTTTTGTGACAACATGTAGGAGTCCATCTTGGAATACCATGCCCTCAGAGCCTGCTTGAGGCCATAAACTGACTTCTTTAGTCGACAGACCAAAGATGAGTCCTGCATAAATCCCTAGGGCTGCTCCATGTAGATATCCTCAGAGAGATCACCTTGAAGAAATGCATTCTTCATGTCCATATGATGGACTTCCCATCCCTTGAATGTCGCAATGGAAAGGGACAATTGAATGGAATCCATCTTCGCTACTGGAGTGAAGGTCTCATCATAGTCAATACCATGAACCTGCTGAAAGCCTTTGGAAACATGACTGGCTTTGTATCTGTTGATCTGTCCATCCACTATGCTTTTGGTCTTGTAGACACATTTACATCTGACAAGTTTCCTCCTAGAAGGAAGGGGAACCAGATCCCAACTCTGGTTCTCGAGGAGGGAGTTGTACTCCTCCTGCATGGTAGATTCCCAAAAGGGATTTCTAGTAGCCTCTCCATAATACTTTGGATCTAAAGACTAAACCAAGAAAAGATTCCTTGAAGGCAATGGTTTAGTGGCAGTGAGTGCAACAGGAGGCTCCTCGAAATCAGATCGAGTCCTCCTAGTATCGGTTGGATCATCGATGAGATCCCCTGCATCTTAAAGAGTAGTATATGCCCACTTGGGCCTCTTCTCTGGCTCTACAACTACATCTGGATGATCTAACTCTGCATCTGATTGTACTAACTTTGAATCTGAATCTGAATCATCTGATTCCTCTGAATCAGAACTTTCACCTAAAGAAGATTTGGCATGTGCATGCTCATCATCTCAAACATGTGGAAGAGTAAAGGTGTATGCATGCGGTTGCTGAGGTACATGCGAGACAGTTTCCTCAAATTGGACACTACGCTCAATGATGAGTCAGTCCGAGGAAATATCAATAAGTTGATATCCCTTGACACCATCAGGGTATCCAACAAAAATGCACTCGGTGCTCTTTGGATCAAGTGCCTTCCTCTTTTCATAGGGAATTCGGGCCCATGCACGTGAACCAAAAATGCGAAAGTGGGTCACTTCTGGTTTGAGGCCGCTCTAAGCCTCGTAGGGGGTCTTATCCTTGAAATATCTATGAGGAGATCTATTTTGGATGTATTTTTCATAGTTAAGTGCTTCAGCCCATAGTCTTTGTGGTAGTGACTTTGCATGCAACATGCAAGATGCCATCTCCTTTAGAGATCGATTTTTCCGCTCAGCAACTCCGTTTTGTTGTGGAGTGTAGGGAACTATATGTTGCAACTGAATCCCTACCTCATGGAAAATATTATGGATCTCATGATTTAGATAATCTTCCCCATTATCAGTTCGGAGGACTTTGATCTTCTTTCTGGACTGTGTCTCAACCAAAACTTTGAAATCTTTGAGGTGTTGAAAGACCTCATATTTTTTCCTGAGAAAGTAGATCCATGTAAAACGTGAGAAATCATCAAAAAAAATGAGAACAAACCTCACTTTTCTGATTGATGGATGTGGAAAAGGACCCATGAGGTCATTGTGGATCGGATATAAAGGTGTGGAAGCTTAGTGAGACTTTCCCTTATCGAATTTCTCTTGAGGGTGTTTTCCGAGAACACATCCCTCACATACTCCCTTGGAGAAATGGATGTCTGATAGACCATCAAATAATTTTTTATTGCTAAGTTGTTTCATGTATATGAAATTCAAATGTCTAAACCTTTCGTGCCATATCCTACTACATTCATCAGCATGAGTAAGCAGTAAAGCAGAATCGGGTTCAATGAATTCAAAAAATGTATACAATCTAGACTGATGATTTACCTCATCGGTAGAAACCCTGGAGATGGTTTGCATGTCGTAGATGTCCACAAAATTTGGTGTGAATATGAATTTATTTCCTATGCCAGAATTTGTCATCTGATACACAGAGAGAAGGTTGACAAAAAGCTTGGGAACATGCAACATGTTCTCGAAGTTTCCATTGGTGAGTTCAATCCTTCCTTTTCCGATGACTTTGAAAGAAGAGTTGTCCCCCATCAGAATAGGAGGACCTTTGCATACATCCAACGAAGAATATAATGCTTTTCATGGAGCCATGTGATGTGATGCTCCTGAGTCTACGATCCAAACATCGAGAGAGGAGTTCATGGCAATCAAGGCATGGCTAGAATTGCCTTTCTTAGAATTCAGATCTTCTGGCTTCTTCTTCTTTGCATCCTCAGGGATGCGATATCTAAGGTTGTTTTGCTGAAGTATCTGAGACATTGGATCTATTTTATTTTGCATGCTTTTGAATTCCGAATGGAATCCTTTGTGACAGTATGTTCATTTCTCTCCTTTTCTTCCCTTTTCTCCTTTGGATCCTTAGGCATTGGTGAAAGGTTTTGTGTACCCTTCCTTCTTCGTATGTGCATGAGATTTCTGCTTATCTTTATCTTTAGATTTCTAATATTTGTGGCTGTCATCATGCATAGTGTGTGCATGTGCCCTTGGGCCTTTGATTGCGCCCATGTTGATGAGCTTGGTTTTCTCTTGTGTTAGGGATTCGATAAAGTCCTCAAGAGAAGGCATCTTCCAGGTGGCTCCAGAGGTGAATCTAACAGTATGGAATGTGGATACGAATACAGAGAATTCAGGAACAAGCTTGGAAAGAATGGTGAGAACCATTTGTTTCTCCTCTGTCGATTTATTAACCCCGCAAGATTTGAGTTGCGATGGTAAATCCTTGAATTTTTTAAAGAAATCTTGGATATTGTCGAAGATTTTTGGATCAAATGTGAGCAGCTCCACCTCCAGTATGTGTCCTCTCATCTCATCCTATTTTCCAAAGATCCCTTCCAATATTTTCTAGGCTTCATTGGGAGTCTTACATGAAGATATGTGAAAAAGGAGATCGGGAGAAATAAGACTGCAAATTGTTCCGAGTGCCTCATCCATGCGATTTAAGTACTTGGATTTTTCTATGGTTGATGTCAGTTCTATATAAGTATTCATCATTAACCTATACAACCCTATGGATCAGAGATGTATGGCTATTTTCTCCTTCCATGAAAAATAGTTGTAAGGTGTAAGAATGAATTCTTTTTGGAATTCCATCTTTTCGATGTCTTCAATCTTTTGTACCTGCAAAAAACATTTCAGTGTAGCTTTTTCTTAGCAGTCTGTTGGCTCTGATACCATGTAAATGTGTTGAACCTATGCATAATATATATATCTAAACAATGATACACACATTTGCAGAGATAATTGGAAAAAGAAGAAGGAGAGAAAGAATGGAAAGAATTCTCATTAACCGTTGTGAATAATGAATAATTTACACATGATATACTCTATATAACTTAATGAGTTCGATTTGAGGTGAACCAATTTTCCATAGTGGTGGCCTAGAGTGATCTAGATACACACCAACAGTTATGGGAGTGAACTGCCACCTATTCTAGTCTCTTAGGCAGTTACGGGAGTGAACTTCCACCTAGTTGAGTTAACTAGTCAACTAGTCTTCAGTTAACTGACTGAACAAAAAGTAGTGAGGAGTTAACTGAGGGAATCAAGGCTAATGTGCCACTCTGATGATGATACCAAGGCAAGGTCAAATTATCATGGTGATGATCCCAATGTTGTATGGTGATGATCCTAATGCAATATCTAAACTCAACTCAACTAGTCAAACTGAAGTGTGAACTGAAAGAGAATATTCTCCAGGTGGAATATTGTAATGTCCCCAATGCCGAGCCCTGTTGTGAATCATGTCTATGAAGTATAAATCTTGCATTATGAATTTTAATTATGTTTTATAGGCTAGTGAGCCAAGTTTATATAAGCTGGTGGGCTTATTTGTTATTAGGCCGGAGAGCCTAAGTGTTAAGGCCAGAAGCCTGCTTTTGTATATGAAATCATGCAGAACATTAATCAAAATATAAACATCACTGCCTGCAGACCGATCACGATGAATGAGTGATGGGGGACTAAGCTTCCACAGAGTGGGTAAGGGATTGGGGGGTTGGAAGGTTGGGAAGAGAGGCTTAAGTGTTGAGCCTAGGGGCTTAAGTCCTTGGGAATAATATTTTAATATTATTCCAAAAGCCATGTAAATGTGATGTTTTATCCTAAGTTCTTTGGAAGGATGAGTGACCTCCAAATGGGAAGGAACGAGCTTCATGGGTGACAAGTGTCAACCCAAGAAAATGCAATTAAAACTATTGAGTTGAGTCATGATGGGGGTTCCTCCTCCATTCTACAGTGGACTGTCTGAATCGGAAATCCCGTATGACCTCTGCAAGAATACCCTCATGCAACTCGGGGAAAAAAAGAGAGGCCTGTGTTGATTTCTGGAGGAGCTGGTACACCCACTGTCAAAACCGCCGAGTCTGTGTTTGACCTCCCATTCTCCATCCTCCATCTGAACTCATGGGTGTCCAGGATCGACCTCTGTTTTGGTGTTTGTTCTAGGGAATCCTTACATGAACTGTTAAGTCTCTGCGTGGGATCTCTATACACCCTCACTCATCCCTGAAACCTGAGTCGTGAGTCTGTTTTGTATTGTTGGTTGGGGAAAAATGAATGTCCCGTAATTGCTCAACCTTGTTATGTTGTAGCATCTGTCTATCACCAATTTTGGGAAGCCCGTGTCTATGTTTCCAGTGGACTATTGTGGTCCTGCAGTGCTTGATTGTGTGCGGCTTGGGGACCATTGTATGTTGGTGTGGAGCCTCGTGGTTGCCCAATTTGTTTGTAGGTTGTTGTTTTCTTCTTTCCTGAGTGGGGTTGTGTTGTGGTTATCCTCACCATGCAGGAATTGAGTCAGAAGGGGCTGAAGAACTGGGTTTTAAGGCCCTTAGTTGAAGAGGAAGTCTGGCAGGCCTATGAGAAGCTATTTTCAGGTGAAGGAGTCTGCTGGGAAGTGGTATTCTTCCAGAGAGAGTCCACTACTAACTACATAGCTCTAATAATTCTTGATCTAGCCTGTTGTTGAGACCCAAAAAGGGAGGTGAAGCACTGATGGACTGTGCTTGTGAAGGTGTATACTCCCGGGAAAAACAGGCATGTGGGGAATGAGAGTCCGTGAGTAGTGGGCGTAAGAAAGCATCTTGGACCTCAGCCTAGACTAGGATTCCTTTCCTTGGGTGGAGCTTAGTCCCAGCTTGGGGGTGACCTACTGCTGAGCATGATGAGCAACGTGGTCTAAGGATGGGAGGTTCATGGAAGGCTTGCATGTAGTTGGTGGAATTACCACGGTTTCAAAGATAAGTATCAACTTATGCTTAATATTATGTTTTGCATGCCTGTGATTATTATATGTATCATGTATTCTATTGTGCATATGAACTATTGTTAATTCCAGGGATTATTTATGTTACCAGTAATCTTGTGCTTACTCTGAGTTAAATGTGTTTAATTTGATTTAAATGCATGTTATTAGTTAAGTATGAGAATGATGTTGTTCTGCACAGTAGCGTTTTCCTGATGAAGTGGGATGTAATGGCCGGGGGCGTTACAGTATGGTATTAGAGCCTAGTTTCAACGCTGATTTAGGATGGGTAGGATGAGTGGTCTTTGGACCCAGGTTTTGAGAAGAAATTGTGTCCGGAGGACTAATTTCAGACCTCAAAATGTTTCTGAGTGTCAACAGACTACTTGACCATGTTACAAAGCTCAGGAGGTGTAGAAATATTATAAAACTGTAGTCAGTGTGGTATATGGCCACAGGGAGAGAGAGAACTCCACACCAGAAGTGTTGGATCAAGTAGATGAAGGTTCAGAAGGAGGGTACCAAGTCATTGGCCAGAAGTCCTTGAGAAGCAGAGTAGGATGGTCAGAATTCTTTGTGGAGAACTCGTGAAATCGTGAGGGCTGTAAGATGGCTAGAAGTTGCAAGGAGGTTAGTGGATGGAGAAAATCACCACCCTAGGATCTAGAATAAACGTGGGTCATTGATCGTGGTTGGTTTGACCCATTGGATCATTTCGTGAATTCAAGGATCGTGAACTTGGAGCACTGGCCAAATTCTTGGTCACTCCAAGTCCTGAATCATGAAAGGGATTAACAAGGGTAGAATCAGACGGTGGAGCGCTTCCAGGAAGAAGTGCCAAAATCTCGTGAGCCATCAGATCTAGCCAACTAGTGAGGAAGTTAGGGCTGGAGAGCTTTGATAGGTGTAAGCATAGGAGAGATCTGGACCATTGGATCAGGAGAGGCTCACAGCCGTTGATCTCATACATGAATCTCCATATCAGAATTCGGGGATTGAAGCGATAAGAGATTTGGAGTCACTACATCGTGAACTCCCGGTTCATGAAACTCCAAAAAGATCTCGACCGTTAGATCCAAATCATCGAGGATCGTTGGATCTCGTACAAGAACTCGTGTATCAGAATTCGGGGATTGAAGTGACAATAGGTTGGAGTCACTGCATCGTGAACTCTCGATTACCGAAAACCTGAAACTTCAAAATCCTGAAATGATATACACCGTAGATCGTAGGAGAGGAACTTGATTGTTGGATCAAGTAGAGGAATAGACCGTAATTTCATAATTTTGGCAAAAGGAAGTTCGAGATGTGTAGATGCATGAACTCCTTATGCCCAAAACTCCGAAATGAAAAGTAAAAGTAGTGGGGCCCCCTGACATCTCTGGGAGTGAGGTGGACCTTCTTAAGGAAACCATGTGTCACTACCTTGGTGGGTGATATTCATGCTGTGGGCTCGGAGGGTAAAGAAATCAAATTTTCATAATTCGAGAGTTGGAGAGGGAAGCGAGTGCGATAATCTCTGGGACCAAAACCCTGAAACCCGAAACCCTGAAGCCCCAAAATCCTGAAACCTGAAGTTTCATTTGGAGAGCCTTGTAGCACTTAGAAGATTAACGTTTGATCATGACCCGTGGACACATGGGTTGGGGACTAAGAAAATAGGGGCTATCACTGGAAATTGCAGAGCCAAATAGAGCTAAGAAAATTTGTGGAATCAAAAAGTTTTCTTATTCACATTGGTTTATGAATGTTGTAGTTTTATTAAGGGTTTAAGGCCTGACAAACTTCGGTTGACTACACGTTGTGTGTGCAGAGTTCAATGAGTGTCAGAACAACCATGAATTGACTTCGAGTATAGAAATGGAAGAGGTGTTGATTGCCTCCAATTCAGAGAATGAAAGAGAAGGAAGGGATGTCAACTTGGGAGTCGAAGGATCGAGCTCCAATGGGCATGGAAGAGAATTGGATAAGGAAGGACATATGATGAAATTCATTGAAATATTGCAGAAAGATGCCCAGGATCGTTGAGATGATAGCTGAAAGCTCATGAAAGTCAGGGATAGGAAGGGTCAATTCAACTGAAGGATGTTGAAGAGTCTGGAAAGAATAGAAAAAAAATTGGAAAAGGAGAGTGACTCAAGCAAAACAGAGAGTCGCAGGACCCCTGAGAGGAAAAGAAGATCAAGGAGTGTCAATAGACATCGTCGTCACTCCCCAAAGCATTCCAGTGGGGAAGCACATAGTAGTTCAATCCCATATCCTACTAGAAAGCATCGAAGATCTAGAGTGGATGAATTGAAAGAGGATATGAATAAGATTAAGCCTCCTACATTTGATGGAGAACATAAGAAGGAGGAAGATGCCGAAACATGGTTGCTTGGCATGAGGAAATATTTCCAACTGCAGAATTATTCCTCTCATACAGAAGAAATAATTGCGATGTATCAACTAAAAGGAAAATCATCCATGTGGTGGGATCAACTTGTGTAGCTGCAGGACGTTAGAGAGAAAGACATCACATGGCAAGAATTCAATAGGTATTTTGAGAGGAAATACTTAACTAAAAGATATTATGACAGAAAGATGAAAGAGTTCTTTGAACTCAAGCTAGACAACAAGACCATTGATGAGTATGAATGAAAGTTTTTGGAATTAATCAAGTATGTTCCATTCATCAAAGATGATTCTGTCAAGATTTAGAGGTACCTGAGTGGATTACTGCCTCCCGTTGGTGATAAGATTCAGTATGATGATCCTAAGACTATGGAAGAAACAATAAGAAGAGTGAAATGCTTATATGAACAACAAAGAGAAAAGCCTACCTTTCGGAAGGCTTGGGTTGACCAGAAGAAGTTTAAGAAAGAATAGAGGTGGAAGGGAAACAAAGCTCCCTTTTTCAGAAATAGTCCTCAAGGACATCCATCATTTAGAGAGCCGACAATGGCTGAAGTGGGAGAACAAAGGCCGAGACAGACGCCCATTCAGTGTTGGGGCTATAAAGAGAACCACAAGTACATAAATTGTCCCCATAAAAATGGAAAAGCAAGAGCTGTCCATAATGTTCAACAAGATGAAACAGTGGAGGACATGGGTAGTAGAATGCCAAGGATCTATGTGGCCCTAGACAACAAGAAAGCTGAATTTCAGTCGCACATGATTGAAGTAGAAGGTATGATCAAAAACCAACCATTTACTATTTTAGTTGATTCAAAGGCTAGCCATAGTTATATAGACCCTAGAGTGGTAGAAAGTTTTCATTTGATAAGAAGCAAACATCAAAAGTCTTGGGTAGTGCAGCTAGCTCTAGGAACCAAGAGGAAAGTCACGGAGTTAGTCAAGTCCTGTCCTGTAGACATGAATGGACTGAGCATGGAGGACGATTTGAATATTCTGCCTTTAGGATCTTATGACTGTTTAATAGGGATGGACTGCTTGGACTAGCACCATGCCCTCCTAGAATTTTGTAACAAGGAATTTACATGCTTGGATGAGGAGGGAAATCGAAAAACAGTCCAAGAAATTCCTAGAGTTGTTACTGTTAGAGATATCTCAGCAATGCAACTAAAGAAGTGCAACAGAAAAGGTTTTCAATTGTTTGCTGCCCGTGTGGAGGAAGCATCCAGAGATGAAGTCTTAAAGATTGGAGACCATGAGGTACTAACAAATTTTGAAGACGTATTTCAGGAGGTACCCAGACTACCTCCAAAGAGACATATTGATTTCTCTATAAATTTGATGCCTGGAGCAGCTCCAGTGTCGAAAGCTCCTTATAGAATGAGTACGCCGGAGATAAAAGAGTTGCAATTGTAGATTGAAGAGGTTCTAAAGAAGGGGTACATTCGCCCAAGTGTGTCACCTTGGGGTGCCTCGGTCCTCTTCGTGAAGAAGAAGGACATGACATTGAGGCTGTGCATTGATTTCAGACAGTTGAACAAAGTAACTGTCAAGAACAAGTATCCTCTGCCAAGGATCAACGATCTTTTCGATCAGTTGAAAGGTGCGAAAATATTTTCGAAGATTGATCTCAGATCAGGATATCACCAGGTAAGAATAAAGGATGAAGACATCAACAAGACCACCTTTAGAACAAGGTATGGTCATTACGAGTTCACAGTGGTACCATTTGGGTTGTCGAACACACCTGCTATTTTTATGTGCTTGATGAATGGTGTATTCAGGGACTATCTAGACAAGTTTGTCATAGTCTTCCTGGATGACATTTTGGTGTATTCCAAGTCAGAATAAGAGCATGAAAAACACCTGGGATGGTGCTACAAGTGTTGAGAGAGCACCAGCTGTATGCCAAGTTGAGAAAATGCTCATTTTATCAAAGGCAGATCCATTACTTGGGGCACATTATTTCAGAAGAAGGGATCACCATGGATCCTGAGAAGGTTGAGGCCATCAGAGAATGGTTAGAACCAAGGAATGTGGTGGAAGTTAGATCCTTTATGGGTCTAGTGGGCTATTATAGAAGGTTTATCATAGGGTTCTCAAAGATAGCTCACCCTATCACTTCCTTGCAAAGGAAGGAGGAAAATTTTCAGTGGACTAAAGAGTGTGAGAAAAGTTTCCAACGATTGAAGCAGCTGTTAACCAGTGCTCCAATCTTGAGGATTGCAGATCCAAATGTGGATTTTGTGGTGTGCACATATGCGTGTAAAGAAGGGTTAGGAGGAGTTCTCAATCAAAATGGATTTGTAATATGTTATGAGTCTAGGAAGATGAAAGAGCACGAAAAGAATTATGCCACTCACGATTTGGAGTTGGTAGCAATTGTTCACGCTCTGAGGAAATGGAGGCATTACCTCATGGGAAAGAGTTTTGAACTTAGAACAGACCATAACGGTCTGAAATATTTGTTTGATCGGCCAACCTTAAATGATAGACAAAGTAGGTGGTTGGAATTTCTATGTGAGTACGACTTTGAGATCAAGCATATCAAAGGAAAGGAGAATAAAGTAGCTGATGCACTCAGCAGGACGGTGCATGAATTACATGCTACAACCATTAGCATGTATTAGACTGATATTAAAAGTAGAATTTTGGAGGCTGCAAATGTAGATCTACAGTACAGAGAATTGGTAGCCAAGATACAACAGGGTAAGATGCCACAGAAGATGGAAATTTATAAATTGGAAACCGATGGAAAATTGCTGTACAAGAACAAAAATTTTGTACCCAATGTCCAGTGCTTGAAACAGATGATTTTGCAAGAGATGCATAATGTGCCTTATGTAGGGCACCCTAGATATTAGAAAATAGTAGTAGTGGTCAAGGGCCATTACTTTTGGTTGGGTATGAAGAGAGAGATCGTTGAATACATCACCAGAGGTATGGAGTGCCATAAAGTTAAAGCTAAGCATAGGCACCCAACAAGGTTGCTGCAACCTTTACCCATTCCTGAGTGGAAGTGGGAAGTAGTGACAATGAATTTTATTACAGGATTAACCAGAACAACCAAGCTACATGATTCGATCATGGTGGTGGTGGACAAGCTTACAAAAGCTGCCAATTTTATTCCACTGAAAACTCTCACAAGGCAGCAAATGTTGCTGATATTTTCGTGAAGGAAGTGGCACGATTGCATGGAATTCCTAAAACGATTGTGTCTGACAGAGACCTGAAATTCACCTCGAATTTCTGGAAAGGATTGTTCAAAGGATTCAGAATGAATTTGAACTTTAGTACAACTTATCATCCTGAGTCTGATGGAAAGACAGAGAGGGTGAACAGAGTAATAGAAGACATACTGAGAATGTATGTGATGGACAAACCATCAAGATGGGAAGACTACCTGGACTTGGTAGAATTCGCTTACAACAATGAGTATCATGCATCGTTGAAGATGAGCCCATTTGAAGCACTTTATGGAAGAAAGTGTAATACTCCAGTGAGTTGGGATAATCCAGCTGATAGAACAGTAGTTGGGAAGGCCTAAACAGAATTTGAAAGCTGCCTAGGACAGGCAGAAAAGTTATGCTGATAAGAATAGAACCCACAAAGAGTTCAAAGTGGGTGATCATGTTTTCGTAAAAGTGAAAGCTAATAGGAGTTCCCTAAAGCTGGAAAGTTGTGCCAAGTTGGCATACAGATTTTGTGGGCCATTTGAAATCTTAGAAAGGATTGGGCCAGTTGCATATATGCTTGCATTACCTGCATCCATGACTGTACATAATGTGTTTCATGTTTCATTGCTTAAGAAATATATACTAGACGTTAATCATGTTATCGATTGGAATGTGATTTAGGTGGAACAAGAAGGTGTCCTGCAAGTGCATCCTGTGTGAATATTGGACAAGAAAAACAAACAACTCCAGAATCGAGCTATAGGGCTTGTAAAGGTCCAGTGGAGCTGGTACAGTCCTGAGGATGTGACATGGGAGCATGAATATGTTATGCGGGCAGAGTACCCACATCTTTTTGAAAAAATTGAAAAGCTTGCAGATGCAGTGTAAAGTTGCACCGAGGATAGTGAAAAAATAAGGGGAGGGGATTGTAATGTCCCCAAGGCTGAGCCCTGTTGTAAATCATGTCTATGAAGTATAAAGCTTGCATTATGAATTGTAATTATATTTTATAGGATGGTGAGCCAAGTTTATATAAGCTTGTGGGCTTATGTGTTGTTAGGCCGGAGAGCCTAAGTGTTAAGGTCGGGAGCCTACTTTTGTATAGGAAATCATGCAGAACATTAATAAAAATATAAACCCCACTGCGTGCAGACCGACCATGATGAATGAGTGATGGGGGACTAAGCTTCCACATAGTGGGTAAGGGATTGGGGGGCTGGAAGGTTGGGAAGAGAGGCTACAGTGTTGAGCCTAGGGGATAAGCCTAGGGGCTTAAGTCCTTGGGAATAATATTTTAATATTATTCCAAAAGCCATGTAAATGTGATTTTTTATCCTAAGTTCTTTGGAAGGACGAGTGACTTCCAAATGGGAAGGAATGAGCTTCATGGGTGACAAGTGTCAACCCAAGCGCATGCAGTTAAAACTATTGAGTTGAGCCATGATGGGGGTTCCTCCTCCATTATATGGTGGACTGTCTGAACTGAAAATGTCATATGATCTTTGCAAGAATACCCTCATGCAACTCGGGGAAAACCAAAGAAAAAGGCATGTGTTGATTTCTGGAGGAGCCGGTACACCCGCTCTCAAAACCGTCGAGTCTGTGTTTGACCCCCCATTCTCCATCCTCCATCTGAACTTACGGGTGTCCAGGATCGACCTCTGTTTTGGTGTTTTTTCTAGGGAATCCTTACCTGAACCGTTAAGTCTCTACGTGGGATCTCTGTACACCCTCACTCATCCCCGAAACCTGAGCCGTGAGTTTGTCCTATATTGTTGGTTGGGGAAAAATGAATGTCCTGTAATTGCTCAGCCTTATTATGCTATAGCATCTATCTGTCACCAGTTTTGGGAAGGTCGTGTCTGTGTTTCTAGTGGAATGTTGTGGTCATGCAGTGCTTGAATGCATGTGGCTTGGGGACCATTGTATGTTCGTGTGGATCCTTGTGGTTTCCCAATCTGTCTGTAGGTTGTTGTTTTCTATTTTCCTGAGTGGGGTTGTGTTTTGGTTATCCTCACCATGCAGGAATTGAGTCGGAAGGGGTTGAAGAAACAGGTTTTAAGGCCCTTAGTTGAAGAGGTAGTGTGTCAGGCCTGTGAGAAGCTATTTCCAGGTGAAGGAGTTTGTTGGGAAGTGGTATTCTTCCAGAGAGAGTCCAGCACCAGCTACGGAGCTCTAAGAATTTCTGATTTGGCCTGTTTCCGAGATCTATAAAGGGAGGTGAAGCAGTGATGGACTGTGCTTGTGAAGGTGTATAGTCCCGAGCGGAACAAGCATGTGGGGAATGAGAGTTCGTGAGTAGTGGGCATAAGAAGGCATCCTGGAAAGAATCCTTTTGGTTATTTTGTGCAGTTTTCCCTATAACCTCAGGCTAGAGTAGGATTCCTTGCCTTGGGTGGAGCTTAGTCCCAGCTCGGGGGTGACCCACTGCTGAACATGATGAGCAATGTGGTCTAAGGCTGGGAGGTTCATGGATGGCCTGCACGTAGTTGGTGGAATTACCACGGTTTCAAAGATAAGTATCATCTTATGCTTAATATTATGTTTTGCATGCATGTTATGCTTATATGTATCATGTATTCTGTTGTGCATATGAATTATTGTTAATGCCAGTGATTATTTATGTTAGCAGTAATCTTGTGCTTACTCTAATTTAAATGTGTTTAATTTGATTTAAATGTGTGTTATTAATTAAGTATGAGAATGATGTTGTTCCACATAGTAGCGTTTGCCCGACGAAGTGGGATGTAACGGTTGGGGGAGTTACAAATATTCTCTCCTAAAATATAAGAGACTGGATAATGACTAATTATGAATAATAAACAAATAAAAACCTTAGGAAAAAGAAATCTTAGGTGTGTGTGAAGTAACTCCAACAGAGATCTGAGTGTGAAGAGAACTTTAATTTGTTGAAAGAATTACTTACTAGTGCACCTATTTTAAATATCGCTGACCCAAATGAAAGTTTTTTGGTATGTACAAATGCATGAAGGGAAGGACTTGGTGAAGTCCTCACTCAAAATGGACATGTCATTGGTTAATATGAGTCAAAAATATTAAAAATCATTGTTCACGCATTGAAGATGTGGATGCATTATCTCATGGGGAAGATATTTGAATTAAGAACATACCACAATGGCCTAAATAATCTTTTTGAACAACCAACTTTGAATGCCAAGAAAACGAGATGGCTGGAATTTTTAAGTGAATACACATCAAGCATATCAAAGAAAAGAAAATAAATTTGTTGATGCACTTAGTAGAAGAGTAGATCTCATGCATGCTACAACTATTAGTATGCATCAATCATATTTAAAGAGAAGAAGTTTAGATGTTGTTGTCACAGATCAACATTACCTACATGTAAAAGAAAGCTTACAACAGGAAAATGTACAAAAGAAACTTTGAAGAAATGTTCATGTTGATTGTATTTCTCGTACAATCCATGCAAATGAAATGAAAAGGAAGATCAAAAAAAAAAAAATGTTATGTTTGTCAACATTAAATATTTTGAAGAAATCCTAATTGTTTTCCTTGATGAATACATGTTGAAGCACTCGACATTGAAGATATTGAAATTTAAGAGAATTTTTTTTCCCTAAATAATGCGTCGTGATCCATCATGTGTCAAAGAAATTTCATGGAAATATAAATCTGGAGTAGCCATTACTTGGAAGATAGAAAAACAGTTGCTTGGAATACATGTTGAACTAAATCCGATTGAAGGTATCGCCTCACTCATTGTAATTGATAAATGTAAAGTATCGGATGTAGAACTTCAAATGTAAAATGTAACTGTCGAATTTGTGTTGGAAACTATCCCAACTAAGAAATTTTAATGACCAATGAAAAATATGACAAGTAGTGAAATTTTCATTGGCCTAGTGGATAAATGTCTTGACTGTTGGTCGACTTACTCAACTAGAGAAAAAATACTTTAGGGTCGACTTCACCCTCATCGTCAATGTCTCCATTTTCTTCCTAGTTCCCTTGCTAACTGATGGATGGTGAACTAATAAAAGATGATAGAGAAATTTAAGACCTTTAATAGATGTTTGAGCCAACGTTTTCATTGACCATTGTTGTCAACTAAGCCTAGAATACAAATATATACTTTTCTCTGTTGTCAAAAATTAATTAATTGGGGTAGAACATGTTCAACATGCTTCGAATTGCTCCATAAGTCAAGTGGGTACCGTTAGGAAATGAGTCATCTAGGGATTTAGAGGATAATTTTCCACTGAAATATAGAAAAAATGGGAAACATTTAATTTTTAATTACAGTCATGTCCCTTCGCTCAAAAATACTAAGGGTTTCACTATTTAGCAACAAGTCATTGAACACTGCAAGAATTTGGTTGGAATCTTTTAGAATTTTGGGACTTTATTGACTATATGCAGTTCCATTTACAGATGCAATGGTGCTTCTAACCTCGGAGAAATCAAACAGAAAGGAATTCTAGCATAATTCAAATATAAATGAAGAAGGAACGACCATCGACTGGTGGAGTTGAAAAGAAATGAGTCCTTGGTGATGTCGATGAAAAATAAATATCGTTTCTCCTGCATTTAAATTGGATGTGCATATCAAGATTTGTATATCAAAATATATTTTAATATTTTATTAAGTAAAAATTAAAATCATGGAGTCATATATATAAGCTACACTAAGGTACATTGAGCTCATATTGTAGTCATTTTGGGAATGATTCAGTCAAGATGATTCGACCCATAGTCAAATCTAGCCAAGTCAACTCATGCTTTAGTCATGTAGAGTCTGTAATTAAATTAAGGCAACATAGAACAAAATATATGTTATCATGTGAATTAATTACATATCACTCTATTGATTCAAGTGCGCAATTGAGTTAATTGAATCAAATGAAGAGAGAGGGTTAAATGTGAGTCTATAAGGCAGCCGATCATCTCCATCATGTAATGTAATTCATTACTTTGCTGATGAGATTGGTTCTTCACCGACTTCAGTCAATATCTGGTCGACAATATTTTATTAAGTTGTAAAAGTGTAGTACCAGAACAAAAGTGTCCTAAAGTTCATTAAATAATGTTTCAGTAAAATCAAGTTGCATGTGCAGAGTATTAGTAAATTCAAAGTTTGTCCTTCATGAAATGTAAAAACATAGACTCCATACATTTCCAAATACTGGACACAAAAACATAACCAACAACATAGACGCAAGTTTGATGAGCAGCAGAGCAAAGCAATAAAAAAATGAGAACTGCTCAAAGGAATTCAAGAAAGAGACATCAGATGAAGAGACACACACACAATAGCTTAAAAGAAAAGATGATGACATAAGAGATACTAAATTAATTGAGCCCCTTGGTAGAATAATTGCAAAACAATTCCCTATGTCATGACAATGAAAGTAGTAGAATGGTAGAATTGACTTATGTTGTAGACCCTCGTCGATTCCATAAAATAACCCCCATGAGTGACATATCACTGGAGAAAGTATATAGAGAACCCCGATGGCTCTTATGAGGAGTGGAATTTGTAGTTGGTTGTAGGTATCAATGGGTGCCATTCAAATAAAAAATAATGTTGGAAGCATGGAGATCTAGGAGTCGAGATATGTGATATACAGTCACTCAGAGTGATTGGAATCCAGTCACAATAAACCTTGTATACATGTATATCCTTATAAAAATGGTAGTTGTTGCAGCTGAATGTTAAGCCCTAATGTTGGCTCATTACCCCTTAATTGGGGCATATTAGATTAGTAATGCTATTTTATTTATGTCGGCTTTAGGCCATTAGTTGTAATTTAGATTAGTAATG
>JZKD02S2423082.1:267633-293629 GCA_000966675.3 Picea glauca
GAGTAAACGATAATATTAATATAATAACAATAAATATCACTCAATGATATATTCACAAGGATCAAGTAGTTAACCTCACCATGATCATATGCAATTTATAAATTCATTGTACAAACAATAATATTTACTAAAGGTAAAATTTTCAAAGGTTACCAATTTTTTTATCTTGACCTGTTAATGTTTGAATTGCGAGTTTATCGTCTTCCATCAACCTTTCTGATTTTTGGATAGGCCATTGATT
This sequence comes from Picea glauca, assembly GCA_000966675.3. NCBI lineage: Eukaryota > Viridiplantae > Streptophyta > Pinopsida > Pinales > Pinaceae > Picea > Picea glauca. The sequence continues at coordinate 267,875 of JZKD02S2423082.1, forward strand.
GACCACACTATGTATATCTCTAATGGGTACTCTCCTTCCCCAAGGACCCCCAAGTTGCAATGAGGTTGTACTAAAGGTACCAACGAGAAAAATCAAAAGCAGGTGAAGTTGTTAAGCTTGAGAGGAAACCACCACCTCAAGGACACTCCTCAATAGACAAAACTCATCAAAAATCACCAATAGAAAATTTGGTATTACAACAACCATCTAGCATTAGGAAGCAAAAAGCGTGAACTTTCTAGTTCAAGCCTTCTTTTTATAGGCTTTATGGTCCAAGCCACTTGTCCATTACATGAAAAAGTGTAATTTCCTAATTTACTAATTAGCTATTATTCACCCATCCATGTGTCACTCACATGGAAAAGTGCACAAGTAAATATTCATTTAAGAATTTAAAATAATGATTATTCATCACCCAATTACTACACTTCATATTTTTACTCTTAGACGTTACCTCGATCTTCTCATTTTTTCCTTTTTGAGTGGGTGCACATGTAGACACTACTCTTGTTAGTAATTAACTCTATTTAATATCTCATAGGCCCACTTTAATTTTCTCACACTTCTATTTGAATTTGAATTCCCTGTCCCTATTTCTTCTCCTTGATTTGTGGGTGCACTAGTAATTAATTTATAGTGAATTAAAATCACTTTCTTTTCCATTTCATGCACTTTATAAAATGAATTTATTTTTCTAATGCATTTTAAATAAACTGTTATATTTTTCCCTTTATGAGATATGTAATAACCTATTGTTGGAAATACTGAGAGGGGGGGTGAATCAGTATTGCCCTTTTTCAACCATTAACATTTACCTTGATATTTTATTATTTACCACAACAGATCAACAATGGACTTGTATTTAAAATCAATTATAAATATATAATTAACATAAATTACAAGGTTTTATAAACAAATAGTGAAGGACACCAATCCTTTTTAGAGAACCAACTCTAGGAGACACCAATCCCCTTTTTCAGGGCACCAACCCTAGGAAGCACTAACTCCCTTGTGTTTAGGGAACCAACCCTTGGAAGCACCAACTTCCTTGTATTTAGGGAACCAACCCTAGGAATCACCAACTCCCTTATCTTTAGGACACCAACCCTAGGAACCACCAACTCCCTTAACTTTAGGGCACAAACCCCAGGAACCACCAACTCCCTTAATTTACACTTTACTTAGTAAAGGATATGACTTATTCCATGCTCCTCCATTCCACCCTCACTTCATAAGAATAATTAGTTCTTCTTCTTGGACTCTGCTTCTGTTTTGATCTTCTGATCTGGACTACAAAGACACTTTATTCTCACCATTCTTTCTCATTTATATATTCTTCCAACCAGTATGAGCTATGAATAATTGTGTCCCTCTGTTTGGACTATCACACCTCTTCATTTTAAATTAACAATAGTCTCTATTATTATTCAAAAATTATCATGAAGGATTTTAATTTAGTGAGAGTGATTTTCATAAATCGATCACAGATATGGATCAATTTCATTTTTAACTCGATTCCATGTCTCTGCAAATCGAATTTTGCCTAGGCGCTTCCTTCAAACCATTTACATGTGACCATATGTGCAAAACCATGAGCTTATTAATTTAAGAGATGTTCTCAATGCCTCATGACTTATGTGTTCATAACCCATGACCAGGGGCTAGATCCTTGTCCTCTGGACTTCAACCTTTGAGATAATTCTCTCTTAGAATCATCTAGTCTTCTGAAGTTTGACACTCCCAAAGTGGTTACTTCTCATAAGGATTGATCCAATGGTTAGCATGATTCCTAGAACCAAATCAACGGTCTATCTTTTATCCTTACACTATCCTTCCACTTATTAATCCAACGAATATGACTTAATCAAAGATTGATATGGATGACCATTATTTACTTTGGAACTTCATCCTTCGGGACTTCCAACCTCTGCAATATTTCAACCTTTTGGAGTACATTTCGCCAAAGTAAATCAGATGGTCGATATTCATTCTTCCGTTAGATGGATGATCCTAGATTGTCCAGAGGTTTCAAAAAAATCGATGACCATGACTTAATATGCAGTTGAGTGGACAGTTCGCGTTTACTTCGGGAATTTTGAGCTTCGAGACTTTGACTCTTGCAGCTGTCCAACTCCTCAGGAGCACATATCACCGAAGTATGTATTATCTATTTACTCGTAGATCTGAAGGTTCTGTCTTAATATATGGTTGAGTGGACAGTCTGCGCGACCTCAACAAGAAGTTTTGTTAATGGCCTTCTCATTGTGAACTTTTAGGATCTTGAACATGAATCTTCCTTCTCAACAGACGGTTAGATCTTACTTTGGAGCTTTGACACTTTGAGACTCTGGGTTACTATAACGATGAGGCAGTTCAATCCCTTCAACATGTTTACCCACCGAATAAGTCATGATACTATGATGACTTCTTGTTGTCAATTTTTTAGTACGCCTTACACTATCCTTCCACTGTTATTGATCTAAGGGTCATGATTCATCCTGGAGGATCTTGGATCAATGACCAACATTAGTTTGCGACTTCACACTTTGGCGCTTCGAGTAGTTGCTGGTGGTAGATGCTAGTTTCCCCCGAAGGACATACTCTCAGAGTGACGTAACTTGCTGACATCACTATGGATGTGGCACTAGATGAGTGTTGCCACATGTCACTTAGATTCATTACTTACAAATACCTAGAATTCCAACTGGACTTTGACACTTGTCACCATCCGATTTTGCCATGTGTCCTTGCTGACATGGTCTTACTGATGTGGATCTCCCGATGTGTCACATGTCCTCCTCTTGGATCTAACGGTTATACTTGAAACCAACATGGGTATCTACAATTAGGGATGATTGTGGAGTCCCAACTAGCATGATGTTTGAAACCATCGTCGAGTTCCACAATGGAAACTAATCATTGGTAGTGGAATCGATGCCAACAATTGATCTAGTTGTAGGTGATGATCGACGGTCTATGTGGATTGTGGAATCAAAACTTGTGCAACTGTTAAATCAAACCTTTGATCCCGCAATGGCTCTTCGTCGTTGATATACCCTTACTGAGATCCAACGATCAAGACTTAATAATATGTTTATTCGACGATCCTCCTCTACAACTCCCAAATCTGAAGGTCTTGGTTTGTCCCAAAAACCACATCAGTGGACATAATTCCTCCTCGATTCTTTTGGAGTTTTACTGTGGAGATTTCAATCCCAATATCATTTATGCAATGCGATTTTCCTTCTGATATTTTATTAATGTTATTTTGCACCTTGTTTGTCATCTATGACAATTGATCATAACAAATCATCATCACATCACAATGACTTCGACTATTGACATCAATGAAAACACATCAATGACAATATGTCCAAAAATCTCCCCTTTTTTCATTGATGGAAACACACCAACTTCATATAAAAAATCCCCCTGTGATGATGCTTCTCTCCTCTGAAGTTAGTCTCCCCCTTTGACATCAACGACAAAGGGTTTCTCCCCCTATGATTAATCTATGTATGTTTGTATGTTGTTGACCAAAATATGAACTTGGGTAACTCCCCCTGCAATCATGTTCTGAATTCCTCAACCGAATGACCCCCCCTGTCAATATTCTCTCTCTTCCTCTGACTGATCTCCCCCTTTGTTTCTAAAGGGGTATATCTTACTCACAAGGTTTCCCCCCCTGTCATCTCTACAAGATTCCATGTATACCACTATATACAACATACTATTGCCGCTGCAGATACTGTTGCCCTACTGGAACACTGCACAATTGTAGCTCACACTTATCAAATGATCCTTGGTCCTGTCCACTTCTTCTCATCGATCTCTAACCAAATGCACCCATCTCTATCCATGGTGCTTCTATACTGTATAATTCTCTAAATTCATCTGATATACTTTTATACTCTACTTTTCGCATGACTTAGCTTGTCGATATAATGCAATCTATCCAACAAGAATTGATCTAGTTGTCCATCCAACTCAAACACACAACAACCAACCATTACATCTTCATATTTTTTGTGACTTTCCCAGTCACTGTCTTAATACCTTCTACAACCTTTGTCACAATCATTTTTCCAGAAACTTCAGCTTCCAGTCTTTTCCCTTCATTTTCAAACTTGTACTTAGCCTATATTCATCATTACCTCAGTTTTTGTAGAACTACCATCACAGAAACCAGACCACATAGTTTTCTTACACTTCGATATCCTCCTTACCCATTCTCTCACGAATGAATCAATCATACTTGTATTTATACTTTTCCACTCACTCCATTTCTTTCCCACATACTAACTTCCATTTAGGGTTTGTCCACTTATAAACAATTTGGGACCAATGCATGACCATATCACATAACTTTACTGAGACAATACATAATCTGTATTGTTCCTAGGAAGATAAAGAACTGCAACAAACCATTTCAGAACCTGCATAGAGTTATACCATCAAATCATGATGTTTTGGATGATCCTAGTTATCTATTCATTTATTTGTGCTTCAATACTCATAGGAGTATCAATAAGAATAGTTTTTAAGTCTTCCCTAATTTATCCTTCCCTTCTTTGTTTATAAAATTTTGAGGAGTTTCAGTGGATCATTAAAACAAAATTGGAAAAATTTTGAGATCATCATCACTCAATACTTCTAGTTGTTCTACTATTGAAGATTCACGATCGTCATCACTATTTCATGCACCAGGAGCTTCTTTATCCTTGTTTTGAGAATTTTCCTATTTTATTTTCCATTCGTTGGGTAATGGATAATATAATTGTATAACATTATCAAGTTCTAGAATTGTGCCAGATGTTTCTTTAGGATTTTTCTTGTCTTGAGCTTGATCTACTTTATATGCATAGATTTGATTATTATATTTCTTATTAGAAGTTTTACCCACCATTCTCCTATTATTAACTTCATTAGATTTAGGAGCAATATATTCATCATATTTATTTCTTTGTACTTCAATTTTTCTTTTCCATATTCATCCGGGTGGATATCGGTGGCCACCCACCTTTTCCAACTGGCTCAAAACAATTTTCTGGCATTTTTGGCAATTTACTATTTTTAGCAGTTTTAACTTCTAGGGCCATTTTGAGGGCCTAAATGAATGCTTTTTGAGATATGTCTTCTCAATGATATCCAAATGAATTATTGAGCCCCCAAAATTAATATCCTTGATGATACCTTTCCAACGGGCTATCATACGCCTAAAACGGAGATCGCATGCAAAAGTTACGACCCCAAGAAGTTGATGTACTAACTTACCCAAACGGGGCCCACATGACTTTTGGCGCTTCATCTCCTAGGGTTAGGTTTTTGGATGTCTAGGGTTTTTGGAATTCTTATTTATTGTAAAAAGGCCTTCAGAGCCTCATTTTAATCATCTTCTTGCGAATGCGAGTAGCCTTCACATCTCTTCTTAGAGATAAGTTGCCACCATTCTAGCGAGTCTTTCACTCTGTATTTTTACAGTCTCTGTACATTCTTTCATTAATAGAAATTGTGTATTACTATATATCTATGTTTATGGTTGCATCTATGATACTTTTCCATTATATTATTAAATATCTACAATATGTCTATGCATTTCTTTATTATATCTCCTCTCTCATTTCGTGCCGAAAATAATCCAGATCAGTGGTATCAGAGCAGGTTGCTCTTGATCGTTTTTTTCAGTGCATGTCCTCGATGAGGTATGAGTATGGAAATTTGGGTCTCGATCTTGTCTCTCTTGAATAAAATCACTCTCACACACCCAAGAAACCCTCAATGGTGGAAGAAAAGAAAAAATATAGAGCATACGATCCTATCAATCTGTTTCTTGAGCAAGCTCTCACGTGACAAAGGGACGAAATGATGGAGAATTTTTCCCACATCCTTCAATGCCTACTGATAGAAATAGGTGCATCTTCATCAAACAATTACTTTGGAAGAACCTCTCCTTTCAAGGTACAGTTTAATTTTGATATTTCCATATTTGAAGGTTAGATAGATGTGGATTCCCTAGACAAATGGTTAAATATGCTAGATGATTATTTCTTTGTTCACCATTTTTCCGACAGGGAAAATATCACCTTCGCACTCTTTAAATATCTCTCCCATGTCAAAAATTGGTGGGAAAATTACTGGGAGAAAATTTCCATAGAGGAGTCTAGAATATATGGGGCCGAGCCAACTTGGGATTTTTTTGTGGGCGCGGTAAAGGAACAATATTACCCTGTTGGCAACTATGACGACTAGTACATGAGATGGACCACACTGTGACAAGAGAGGGGCCAAGAAGTTATGGATTTCACCAATACCTTCCATACCTTTCACACCAAGATGGGTATCAAAGACTCTGAATGACATTTGGTTCTGAAATACCGTGGGGCTCTACATAGATACATCCAAACTGAAATGGATTTTTTGGACATCTCATCACTCAGTGTTGCTTATCGATATGTTGTTAAAATCGAGCATAAATTTAAGCACCAGAACAAACGAGAGTTCAGGTTTGCAAATCTGAAACAACCAAAGTATGAAAAATATGACCCTAACAAACAGTCTCCCAAAAACCAGTCCAAGCCACAGGAAAAGAAGGGTCACAGGAAGACAAAGAAGGACACCGAAAAATGGTGCAATTTCCAAAAAATACCCTAGCACAACACCGATGAATTTCACTCAAAATAGTCATTGGTGGCTGAGATCAAAGACAAGGAGATGAACCTTGATTTAGAATCTGGTTCTAAAAATACTGGTAAAAGCCAGATCATCGACGTAGACCCCACTGCCATTGTCACAACTGCAACAATTCAACCAGAAGAACCAACAGATCTTGAAGAGGGGGAGCGCCTTTTTCATTCACATATGTGGGTGAAGGGGACCCCATTGCATTTTATTGTTGATAGAAGAAGGAAAAAGAACCTCATCTCAGCAGAGGTCGTCAAACAATTGGGATTGTCAACAACACCACACCTATAATATCACATATGAGTTGATTTCATATTGAATGGCAATGTTTTATACACATAGCGCGTTGGTGAAACATTTGGATTTTACTTGGTTCGAATTATACTATGGCACATATGATATATGGTTTTGATTTTACGTGAACGATCGTGGTTTCAAACTTTACATTAGCACATTGATAAAATTGTCCACCGTTTAAACCTTGGGTTGGCCGAATAAGTGTTAATATTGGTTATGATTGATAGAATAGGGATGGTACTGTGCCATTAATGTTTTGCATGGCGGTGAACTAACCCACCACCTTCGCACGCGCATATTGATTCATTCCCCTTTGAACGCTTGGAGCTGTTAGTCTTATCGATTTTTACTCCTGTGTATTGTGTGTTTATCCGAACCCTACCATGAGCCTGAGCCATGGCGCCAGTCGTGAGGGCTGAACCCAATGGCTGCCAGGCATTGTTGATGTTTGATGATGCTTACAGTGATCTTGAGGAATTCGGATGGCTCTCATTCATACAAAAATTTGATGGCTATAACCCTGTTGTGGCTCAGCAATTTTCATTAACCTTCGATGGCTGTCGAGCCAAGATTGGGGATGTGCAGCTAGAAATTGATGAGAAATTTCTCAGTCTAGCCATCGGTCTGCCTGCTGTCGGACAGAGATGGTCGAAAAATTGTAAAGTGGAGGATGTCCCGTGGACATTACTCTTTCAGTCACGAAGGGTGAGCTCTTGTGACAAGGGTTTGCCTGCAAACATGCTTAAGCAGCGTTGGCACGACTTGCTCATGGTAACCAAGCAGTTCATTACTTGTGAGGGCAGGTATGGTTTTGTTTTCCTGTATCACCTTCGGCTACTTATGGTTTTCATAGGCTATGAGCTTAATATTCCTTTCTACCTGCATAGGAGTCTGTTTAAAATGTCCAAAAGGTACAAACGAAACCAGGCTGAGAACAACCTATTTAATTTTGGGTTAATTAAAACGCTGGTGGTTTGTCATTTGGGGTTACGTCGGGACTGTTGGAATGATTTTCTTAAACGCAATAATTTTGATGAGACAAGCCCACCGCAGGTTGAAAAAATTGTGGTGAGAGAAACCAAGTCGGTACCCCCTGTCCCTTACAGTGCCCTGCTACCCAAACCCCTACCCGAGCCATCTGTTGACCTACCCAAATCTGTCACCACAGATGTGGAAAATGTTAAACCCGTGGCTAAAAATCCCAAGACCAAACCTAATGCCAATTCTATAGGCAAGAAAAACGCTCGGTTAATCTCTCACATGGAAAGAAACAAACCAAAATCACCTGTCAACCCTAACCCTATTTTGCTCAGTGAAGATTCTGACTCGGAAATTGAACGTTTCTTAGCAAGCGAGTATCCCTATTCCGAAGGTCTATGTGACAAACCTGCATATGATTTTTTCAAGAACCTACCACCTTGTTTACAAGATGATCCAAGTTATCCCGGCATCAGAATGCCCTGTGAAACCCCTGGTGACTCGTCGAAACCCCCTCCTGTTCAATCTCAACTAGAAGCTCCATCGTGTGATCAGTGTGGCACATGGCTGGAAAGGTATTACGTTGATGTGCCAATGTTGCAATCAAGAATTCACGATCTGGAAGACCAAGTTGCAAAGCTCTCTAATCAAAAGGGTAAGATTCCATCCACTGATAAGAAGTAGCGAACAACAGCTTCGATTTTGTTCAAGAACGTGGAGTCGGCAACAACATTCGTCAATTCAAAATTGGCGTAGCTAGATCAACCTCACTGGTATGACTTTCACCTATTTATACGACAAATTCATAAACCCTGTTTACACTACGGATTTGCTCTATTAACACAAGCATGCACTATTGTATATAATGTTGTTTTGATAAATAGTTTTTCATTATTGTTTGAGTTTGATTGGATTTGGCTTTGATTCGAGTGATCTCGAGATAGATTTGATTTGTTTTGGCTTCAATCGAATGCTCTGTTGGTTATCGAAGTTGTTAATATTTACTAAACACATGTCGTTTCTGGTATTTTAATATTGAACACAGTCAATGACTCGATTTGGATTTGTTGTACTCTATACAATATGGTTGGCATAACGATTAAATGTAATATGTCATGTCTATTTCGATCAATTCGAACGTCATTCTGTTAATGCATAACTAAAGTGCAAGTTGTTCGATTCACATCATTTGACTGTGTTATCAGCCCGATCCATATTTCAACAAATATACTGTTTAAAGTTAATTTGGGAATGGAAATGATTATGTCCAAGATTATGATTTGTTTGTATATCTGACTCGGTTACGATTCGTTCTGATTGTTACCCAGTTATGGTTATCACTGCTTTTGGTGGTTATGATCACTATTTTCGATTATGTTTGTTGGCTGTGTGGTGATCAATAACGAATTCGTTGGGTCGATACTCCTTGAGTATGATTCCGTCGAATACAATCAAAACAATTTACCTATTTTTACACTTGGTTGAATGATATCTATTGCTATGACTATAACAAGTCAATGATGATTACGATCATTATTTTGGTCATATCTGTTAACTGTATGACACTCATGTGACCAAAAACATTGGCAAAGTTTGTGGATACTGTTATGCATGTTTCGTTTTGATTATAATCGTAACAGTTTGATATTTGATTAAAACAATATGAATTTTATGCACAGCAGTAACCAATCGATTATGATTAAGTTCAATTATAACTATATCGATTTTGGATACAATGCGATTTACTTGTAATTGCATTTGGATATGAAATAGTGTGGTTATTATTTGACCCGATTTAATGGCAACTAAAAACAGAGCATTCTTATCCTGTTTCGATTGCATTCTTTTCGATTTGGTTTGATTTGAATGATACATTTGCTTGAGCCATTAGTAATTCGATTTTGATGTTTATTGAAAACAAATTAAATTGGATTAAAAAGGATTTCGTTTGATTTCTATCTGATTATGTATGCTATTTTAGACTAGCTACAGAATCAGATGATTCTGTAGCTAAGTCTGTAGAATCAACTTTTTAGTGTTTTGTTACTGAAATATCCTTCTAATTTGATATTTGTGTCCTATTGCAGGTAAATTCAAATTGCAGTTGAGTTTATGAGCAGTTGGAGGATATCTCAAAGATGTCACTTACATTTCAGTTGCTTAGTTTAGTAGATTTTGGGATTTTCCCCTGATTATGTAAAACTGTTTGATAATTATCCACAGGGATGTTTTACCTTGTGGAGAGACTTATATAAACTTATGATTTTTGTAATAATGGAACCTCATTCGTGGAGAACAAGGATATGGAATCCTAATACAGACTGGAGCAGAATTGATGTTTTGTCACAGCTTTAGCTTCTCAATATATCAACATTTTGTTTCATGTTTTGTATATCACTTTGTTTATGATTTATGACTACTTTAGCTATCTAGATCATGTGCAAATGATATAATTTTAATCAYAGTAATCCATATCTGGTTTCTTCTAATTGTATAAAAATACATAACAATTGTTAGTTCAGTTTGTGAATGACAGGTTTATCTTCTTCATGAGTTGAATTATATAATATAAGTTTTTGCACAACATGTTTCCCTTATTGCAGAGATTTATATATCTTAAAATTGCTATGATATTTTTATGTCTTATTTGTCCTATAAATTAACTCGAAGAGCAGCTCAGCTAATCGTTTACGAGAAGCTATTGAATCAATTCAGTGCGGGTTTACTTCCTCCGACCAGCTTCCGAGTCATCACGCATAGGACAAATTAGGAGCGCTTTCAAGTCAGTTAGTCTTTTCCTTGTTGTTTCCATTAAATAGTTTAGTTTAGAAATAGTTTTAATTAGATTTATATTAGATCGTTTAATTTCAGAAATTATATTAGATTGTTTAATTTCAGTAATTTTATTTCTTTTTCATAAAATATAAAAAATCAAAAAAACATATCTTGTTGTCTTAGGGCAGTAATCAATTGAGTTTTGCAGGTTTTAATCAAATTTGTAGATTGTTTATAGTGTACATTTGTGAATAAGTAATATTGCAGCTAGTGATTAGATAGTTGATTTGAGTTATTAAAATAGTAATTAGTAGATTATATAATAGAATAGTTAGAGTAGTTATATTTAGTTTTAGTTTATTTAGTAGTTTTCTTTAATTAGATTGGTGTAATAGTTAGTTTAGTTTGTTTTAATTAGTTTAGTTTCTTTTATTTGTTTTAGTTTGTTTGTTTTAGTTAGTTTTATTAGTTTTAGTTAGTTTAGTTTGTTTTATTTGTTTTAGTTAGATTAGTTAGTTTAGATTAGTTTCTCTTTGGTTTTCTTAAAAGACCTTAGGGCAGCCAATGGAGCCGTTAAACTCGTCAGGGTGGTCCATTCCAAACGGCTTGGGTTATTTAGACAACCCCGAACCGGTTCCACTCTCCCAGTTGATGGACGGACTGTTTCGCCCGTCAACAAATACCAAAGGTAGTTCCAACTACTGTTCCACCTAAAAATTTCTGCAGGGTAGTATCTCATACTACAAAATTCAGCTTCTTCACAATCTGTTCAAAAGGTGAACAAAAGGATACTACAACCACTACAGCCTCGGCGCAAGCGCCTTCTATCCAACAGAAGCAGGTCGATAAGATTGTAGAAAAGTGTAAAGATTCCTTTTGCACAAAATAATCTCATGTATCGAGATTGGTTAAAAAGGTCCAACCCTTCCAACCACATGCTCGTGATAGCCTTCCACAAACAAAGCAGCACAACGTCTCCAGCAAGGCAAGCAGCTCACCAAGATTTAGATTCAACAAACGCTTTTTCATCTCCCTCGGGCACTCAACGCAATGGAGACCATTCTTTCCTAAGGAGGGAGGATTGATCCAGGTGGAAATCGATGTCCACCCACCTTTTCCAACTGGATAAAAATAGTTTTCTGGCATTTTTGGCAATTTTCTATTTTTAGCAGTTTTAACTTATGGGGTCATTTTGAGGGCCTAAATGAAGGTTTTTCAGGATCGAGCTTCTCAATGATAATGGAAGGCATGATTGAGCCCCCAAAATGAATTTCCTCGATGATACCTTTCCAACGAGCTATCATACACCTAAAAGAATGATCGTATGCAAAGGTTACGACCTAGGGAATTTGATGTACTAACTTACCCAAACGCGACCCACATGACTTTTGGTGTTTCATCTCCTAGGGTTAGGTTTTTGGATGTCTAGGTTTTTTTGCATTTCTTTTTATTGTAAGAAGGCCTTCAGAGCCTCATTGTAATCATCTTCCCGCGAATGCGAGTAGCCTTCACATCTCTTCTTAGAGATAAGCTGCCACCATTCTAGCGAGTCTTTCACTCTGTATTTTTATAGTCTCTATTGGGCCCAATATATGATCATTTTTATGATGGTTGTTATACATTTTTTTCGCATGTACATATATGTTTTGCACATTTTGAAGGATCTTTTTGAAGAATTTAATGGTAAATCGGTATGATCGCCATAAGGTACGTGTAATTCATGTTTAATGATTAAATCTAGTTTAATTCATCATGTTCTATGATTTCCAAGAGTTAATTCATGTTTTTCTGATGTTTCTGATGTTACAGGGAAAAATGAACCATGTTTCCAGTTCCGACACTTGATCCGACACTCGTTCCAGCACTTGTTCCGGTACTTGATCCGACACTCGTTCCAACACCTAGTATTGCACAAAATAGCAAGGCGAGTTGGAAGTTATGGCATTGGCGGCCAGTGATGCACAAATCAGGCACATGGGTTTTCTTCATGATTGCCCCCTCCAGCTACTAAGCTCAAGAGAACTCGATTTCAGTTGTCCAAAGAAGGAAATTATTGGCTTGCTCCATTTTGTCAGTTATGGCATCATTTATTGTATTTTGCCAAAATTAGAAGCGGGTTGACCCTCCTGTGGTCGACCAATTGGTTTTTAAATGTTATAAATACCACTGAGGTGGTCAGATGATTGTTAAGTAGAAGAACCAAGTAGCATAAGCATTAGAATTGCCAGAAAAATGATTTTGCTTTGTTTTTAGTTTTACATTGCCATAATTGTGCCAGAACTGTGTTTTCAAGCTTTCATGGTGAATTTGGCTTGTTGAAGTTCATGGTGTGCTTGTAGGAGGTAGCCATGACTTGCTTGTTTATTTGCACATTTCTTAATTTAAATTGCTCTTTCTTATTTCCTGTATATGCATGTTTTTATTTAATTAATTAGTTTGTTGTAGCTTACTATTTTACTCCTCTTTTGCAGGTTAAATGATGATATGTGTTAGTATGTGTTGATTTTGTAGATTAGTAACAGGATTGCAAGTCTCTCTCTCACTATACTAACCCCGCGTGCAGTTAGATGTTAAATTGTGCTTTCTTTTATAATTTTACAGTCAAGTTTAGAACAATATTTTTAATTAGAACAGAACATAGTTTTAATTTGGGTTTCTTTTGACAAAGATTGATGGATGGATATATTTACTTCCAGTTTTTATAGTTTGCTTATCTTAGTTTTGCATGGATTTCATTCACTTAGTTATTGGTTAATGTAATTTTCAATTTACTTCTTAATATCATAGTTTAATTTATGTTTTTAATTCATTTTCTTATCATAGTTTGAATGGTTAAAATAGACATAGTATAGTTTTATTTCACACAATTTCCTTTCATAGATTAAAATGAAATTAAATTTCTTAGTTAAATAATGATGATCTCGTTATATTGTTGATGGTTTATACATGAATATGTAGGGTATTTAACATTACTTTTATCATTGCTAAGTTTTCATTGGATTGTTTACTCCACACCTTCAATTTTCCATTGAGATTAGTGTTGAGATTATACCATTGGAATTGTCCTTTGTTGTCAAGTGTCATCGAGATATCATCCATCACCACCGAAGGCATTCACACAACCACCAACATTATATTTGGATTGTCATAAGTTAAAACAATAGTTTTCCTGATTTCATAGATGTAGTTTCTTGCTTTCGTAGCTTAGGAAATAGTCTTATTTGTTGCTGTAGGATAGATAGACTTTGCTTTGATAGATTAGATAACAGTTAGCTCAAGAATTAGTTGTTAGTCTTTCTTGTTTTCAATAGACTAGATTTCCTTTGATGCATTGCATTGAGCATTTAGATTTCCTTTCATGAAAGAGAAATAGTTTTGCATTAGGCATTTAGTTCACTTACCTCTTAGGCTAGATAGTTGTTCAATGAGAATTCTTTGCTTACTTGTCTTTTTCTTTCATAGGTTAGTTGCATTTGCTTACTTGTATTTTTCTTTAGTAGGTTAGTTAGGTGTCTTTGCTTACTTGTCTATTTTCTTTAATAGGTTAGATAGGGTCTTTTTCTTACTTGCTTATTTATTTGATTTCATAGGGTAGTTTCTCATTGAATGTAGGTTGGCAAGTTAAATAAGTTTTCTTTTGTCATTTTCTTATTATGCTTAGTAGTTTTCTTTTGCTTATTGTTAAACTGGTTTTTTTTACATAGAGTTTTCATTTGCTTTCTTAGGAACTATCCATCGATCCTTGGCCCAAAAGTACTTAGGTTACCTAGCTTCAAGTTGCTTAGTAGGGTTTGCTCATTAGATAGTTTTGCTTGAGTAGATTAGCCTTAGATAGTTTCTTTCATTAGTTAGATTATACTCCTACCAATCTTTTACCTTTGGCATATATTTTGCTACAACTCTAAGTTTACTTACCCCGGGTTGACAATTTAATTGAGGGTAGTTTAGGGTCTTTTTTAGTACATATAAATCACCTAACATTTTGGCGCCATTTCCGGGGAGTTGTCTCAAGGTAAGAAGTAGTTAGGAAATAGATCATTCCTAGACCTTAGCATTAGATTGGTGACGGGGGCACTTTAAGACGAGAGGTAAGAACCTGTGCATCCGCTATTGCAGGCTCCCCCAAACCCAATGGTATCTTTTTCTTTTGTTTTTTATTTCTTTCATGAATAGGCCTAGAGACGCACAAGGTAGATACATTAAATCTAAATAAGACCTTTCAACCAAAGTTCCTTCCGATCTCTTTGGGGAAAGGGACGTTCCACTTATAAAATCCACAGACCAATACCGAAAAATAGGAGCTAGATCAACCCAAAGAACTAAGATAGCCTTTGAGAATACTAACACAGGGAGCACTATAGAACAAGAAATTGAAGCATCAAACATATTGGGACAGGAGGCAAGACCACTCGAGCCTTCCGCAGAACCAAACAATACAACCTTTTCTTTTACACCACCACCAGGGAATCCTAATTTTGAAGATATCATAGACCCTGAACAAGTGAATCTTTTGTTTGGTAGTTTAGCCAATGTAATTATCTCTCAAATTGACACAGAAACTTTGGCACCGATAGTCTCAACCAGTTCGATTAGAGTCCCAGACATCCAATCCATAGGAAGACCTTTCCATCAAAGGGAAACCTTGTTTTTTTCAAAGATAAAACCACCTAGGTACTCTCTTTTCGGAAATCAAGCCAATATGGATGATCAGGAGGACCATAACAATGTAAGACATAGAGAGGAAGAAGAAATTGGAAACCAAACCAAAACTACCTTCAGGTTTCTGATTTTAGACACCACTCTGAATGTCAACATGAAGAATATTCCTCTCTTAGCACTTCCTACATTTTATGGTAAAAATAGTGAAGATCTAGACACCTTCCTATTTGAATTTGACATCTTGTGTAGGAGATACAACTACATACAAGATGCCCATAAATTAAAACTCTTTCCTACCACCCTCAAAGACTCTGCACTAAGATGGTTCATGGCGTTGGGAGAATCCGGTATTAGGTCTTGGGAAGCCATGAAAGACATATTTCTCAAGAATTACCAAGACTACTGCAAGACCAAAGAGTCTCGTAATGACATTTTTAAAATCCAACAATTAGAAGACGAGACCCTCGAAGATTATATGGAAAGATTTGGTTATATCTCCCAGAAGTCATAATACCATGACCTCCCAGAGGATGAAATTAGGGATCTTTTCCTTAAGGGAATTTCAGAAGAATATTTAGAGATGCTTAACCTGATGGAATTAGGTGATATCTCTCATAAATCGATTGTTGAAATATGTGAAATGTGTAAAAATTACTCAAGGAGTAGAGCCAAAACAAGAAAGAATGTTTGGGACCCTTACAATAGAAGATTAAAACCAGTTATTTTAGGTGGCATCATGAGAGAAGAGATAGGGAACCTTTTAGAAAACTTTAAGATATATATCCAAAGCAAAATAGGTTCCCAGTTAGACACCCTTAAAATAAAAAAGAAACAGGAGGAGGAAAATGCAGTAATGAGCGTATATTGCCCAAGATGCAGGAGGAAGCATTCCTCAAGGGAGTGCCCATTAGATAAAATTTCATTTTGTGGCTTCTGTATAGAAGACCACATGACTAAAAAATTTCCATCATTGCCTGGTTTATTAGCCATCTATAGGAGTGGGGATCCTGGGGATTCTTCTTATGCACCTAGGAGGCCATGGGAGGCTAGGAATCAACCCACATACTCGGATCTATAGTCTCAAGTTCCACCCTATTATCAACAATAGTGGAACTCACCAGGTTGGAAAAAATAGTCTACTCAGTACCAACATCCTTGGATTTAAGGATGGAGGGGAAGACACAACCAAGGAAACCCTCAAGCTCCACCTATCCCTATGTACAACCATCCTTATCCTTAGTTCTCATCAAACACTCCACAACTTTTTCCAGGTTTGGTTCCACCACCTTTATCTCCTATCCCACAACAACAACTGTTACAATTTCAAAATGCAAGATCCCGGAAACCGACACTAATACTGGCACAACCAGTGCCAAATCCTAATAATAATCCCCCTCAACCTCTTAACAATGTTGAGATGTAGGACTTCCTGACATATGTTATTACTCCTATTCCATTACAGGAAATTCAACTAAGATCGGGAAAAGTTCTAGATAGGAAGATACCTTCAGTAGTCATCCAAGAAGAAGAAGAAGAAGAAATCACCAAAAAACCCATGGATGACACTAGGTGGGAAGATGTTATTATCTCGAAGAATCAAGAACCCAAGTTTCCCAAAAATGAACCTTCACAAATTATGAAGGTCCCTCCTTATCCAGACCAATTGGTAATCAAGAAACCTACCACCCGACCGAAATTTGACATTTTGAATGGATTGAAAAATATTTGTGTCAAAATTCCCCTACTTCAATCCATTAAAGACATTCCAATCTATATTAAGGTAGTCAAATAATTGTGTATTAAGAATCCAAGTAGGAAGCAAAAGGACCCCCCTACAGTACATTTGGTAGGAGGAATCTCTGAGTACATATCAGAGCAGCCAAAGATAGGAAAATATGGGAATCCAGGAAACCCCGTAGTGACCATAACCATTAAAGAGGTCTCCATTGGAAACACTCTCATAGACCTAGGGGCAGCCATCAATGT
Source organism: Picea glauca (assembly GCA_000966675.3). Taxonomy (NCBI): domain Eukaryota; kingdom Viridiplantae; phylum Streptophyta; class Pinopsida; order Pinales; family Pinaceae; genus Picea; species Picea glauca. The sequence continues at coordinate 285,251 of JZKD02S2423082.1, forward strand.
TATGACCGCTACTACCTTGGAACAATTACAGTTACAACCTCTTCTTCGGCCAACCCAACCATTTTGGAATTAGCAGATAAAACTAGGTTATACCTGAAGGGATTTTAGATGATGTCATGGTTACCTTAGACTCATGGGAGTACCTCGTAGATTTTCTTGTCATTCTTTCAAAGGATCCTACGAGAGGCCATCCAATTATTTTGGGAAGACCTTGTCTAGCCACAACCAATGCATTTATTGGATGTAGAGAAGGAGAAATGACCATCTCAAATGGTCTCTCTATCCATAAGCTCACCATTTACCCTCCAAATCAACCTATTATGGAGAATCTATGGTGGCTTGAATGTCCATATGAGAACGAAGACTGGGAAGAACCCGTATTGCCAAGTGACCATGCATGGGCACTTCAGGAGCACACAACAAAAAATGTGCTAAACCAATTCATTTCTGCTATTACATGTGTGGATTTTCCACAGTCTTTTCCCTAATTTGAGTACATGTTTGGGGAAGAATTTCAAGAACAATTAGACCCATCCATTTTTTCTTCGACATCTTTTATTTTTGAAATAGATGAGTCTTCCATTTCTTATACTATTCCCTACGAGATTAGTCCAGGGAAATTTTTACATATAAAATCTGGGCTAGATACAGACCAACAGAAACAGTTAGTAGATATCCTTAAAGAACAATCATGAGCATTTGCCTGGGAATGCACTGACATGAAGGGTATACACCCTGACACATGCATCTATCACATATATACCCAGGGGGAAGTGACACCCATTAGGCAACCCCAGAGAAGGATGAACCCAACACTCAAATATATATTCAAGGAGGAGATTCAAAAGTTGCTAAATTTTGGATTTATCTATCCCATCTCTGATAGTAAGTGGGTATCCCCGATTGTAGTGGTTCCAAAGAAAGTGACCAGGAAATGGAGAATCTGTGTCGATTTCCAGGAACTCAACAAGGCCACTTTGAAAGACTATATTCCTCTTCCTTTCATTGACCAAGTTCTAGATACCTTGTCAAGAAAGAAGTATTTCTCCTTTCTAGATGGGTACAACGGGTACAACCAGATTCTTATAGAACCCAAGGACCAGGACAAGACTACCTTTACTTGTCTGTGGGGCACCTATGCCTATAGGGTCTTACCATTTGGATTGTGTAATGCTCCTGCCACATTTCAACGAGTAGTATTAGGGATATTTGCCGATCTTATTCATGATTGTGTGGAGGTCTACATGGATGACTTCACAGTCTATGGAAACACTTACCAGGAAGCCTTAGACAACTTAGAAAAAGTCCTCATCAGATGCCAGGAAATGAACCTATCCCTAAGTCATGAAAAATGCAAAATGTTGTTAACTGAAGGAGTGGTTCTAGGACATCATGTTTCATCTGAAGGAATAAAAGTCGATCCTGCAAATATTGAGGTCATTATTAGACTTCCACCCCCCAAGACTTATAAAAAGGTGAGAATATTTCTTGGACATGTCGGATATTACCGACGGTTTATTGAAAATTTTACAAAGATTGTTGCACCTATGTTTGGATTATTGATAAAAGATGTTGATTTTGTTTGGAATGAGCAGTCTCAAAATGCCTTCGAAACCCTGAAAGATAAGTTGTTTGTGGCACCAGTTCTTAGAGGTCCCAATTGGAATCTCCCATTTCATATATCCATTGATGCCTCCAACACAACAATAGGAGGGGTATTAGGGCAGAAAGAAGACCAACAGTCCCATGCCATTTATTTTGTAATCAAGAACTTGTCCCCTGCCGAGTTAAACTACACGGTCACCAAGAAAGTGTTCTTGGAAGTTGTTCATGCTATTAACAAGTTTCATCATTACATTACAGGTTATGAAGTATTTGTACACACCGATCATTCTGCCATTATTTTCCTCATGAAAAAACCTATAACTAATGGCCGAGTGACTAGGTGGCTCTTACTATTGCAAGAATTTAATATCACTGTGCTTGACCGACCTGGAAAGGATAATGTAGTAGCCGACTTGCTTTCCCGAATAAAAAATGAGGATGATGATATCCCTGTAGATGATAGTTTCCCAGATGAGCACCTCTTTTCCCTTTTTGTCAATACCCCATGGTTTTCGGATATGGAAAACTATCTGGCCACTAGGAAGTTACCATCTCATTTGTCACCTCATGAAATGCAGAAAATTATTACACAAAGTGATAATTACTCTTGGGTTGGTCATGATATTTTTCGCACATGTCCTGATTTGATTATTCGTAAATGTGTCCGAGAGGACGAGGTACCTGATATACTACAAAGTTGTCATGATGGACCATGTGGTGGCCATTTCTCTGACAAATGCACAACATATAAGGTATTACATTCAGGTTACTATTGGCCTAGAATTTTCAAAGATGTTGCCAAGTATGTGAGAAGTTGTGATAGTTTCCAAAGGATAGGGAGACCTATGTCATCTAACGAAATGCATGTACATGCCCAAGTTATGATAGAACCCTTTGAAAATGGACCCTCAACTTTGTAGGACCAATTTCACCCATGTCCCATAGGAAGAACTATATTTTGGTTTGTACGGACTATGTCACCAAATGGGTAGAGGCAAAATCCCTATTCAGGGCCACAGAGAAGTCTGTTGTCGAATTTATCTACGAAGACATCTTTACCCTCTTCAGTGTCCCTCGTGAAATTGTTACCAACCAAGGAACTCAATTTACTTCCAAGATGATGAAAGAGCTAATAGAGAAATATGGGATTAAACATCATAAATCTTCTCCATACCACCCACAAGCCAATGGTCAGGCAGAATCCACAAACATAGTTATAGAAGCCATCTTGACCAAGACTATTCAGTTACATCACTGGGATTGGGCTGATAGGATCCTAGAGGCTTTGTGGGCATACCGGACTACCTAGAGGAATACCACTGGGCATACTCCTTATGAGCTAGTGTATGGGAAACAAGTACTTTAACCTATAGAATTCCATGTAAGGACCTTCTGTATTGTCACAGATTTAGGATTGAACCTGGATGAAGCTCAAAAGCAATGAGCCCTACAACTAAATGAGTTGGATGAAATCAGACAAGATGTCATCCAACAGATGATATTAGTCTAGAACCAGAGGAGCAAGTGGAATGACAAGTTTATTAAGAAGAAGCACTTAAATCCTGGTGATTGGGCCCTGTTGTTTGATTCCCGATTCAAAACCTTCAAAGGAAATCTCACCACTCGGTGGTTGGGCCCTTACGAGGTAGACACTGTATATGACAATGGAGCTATAAAAATTAAAACAATTGACGATGGACAAATCTCCTTTATGGTGAATGGACACCGACTTAAATTTTATCATAAGCCCATTTCCAAAGAAGATTTTCTACAGTTCATGATAGCTGACAAGGCATTGGCCTTAGTAGATGGGGAAGTCCCCCCTTTTTCTTGAAATATTTTTTGAGTTTCCTACTGTATATATGTAAATAGTTTTTTCATTTTGTTAATAAGGTAATTCTAGAGGTTTATGTAAGTATTTATTTCACCAGGAGTACACAGCTTCAATAATATTTCTTCAACACATTGCTATACTTGAATTTTGTGATTGCTAAAAGCATCAAATGAATATTGACTTACTGTAATTAGCCATGTTTTTGCAAAAATTCTAATTTTTTTAAGGCATTCTAAAGCAGTTGCTCTTGAAACTCTTCACCATTGTATAAGGAAGTGATACCATAACTATCAATCCTAGAGGTCTCTCGTACAAATTTTGCAAGAAACCTGAGTAAGTGAGTCAAGTATCTTTATCAAAGAGCAACAAGGAGGTCTAATTAGCAGTTGGTCATGGAAACATCACAATAATTACAAAATAAGAAAGTGAGTTGAGCCTAGAGATACCTTTCTGTTATTTCTCAATGGTACCATCCACTACACACTAAATAGCTTGATTATATCATATCTTTAGATAATTCCACGTCTGCTTAAGTATCCCTTACATCAGGACAACCACTAAACAATATAACAAAAAATCATCCTCTAAAATAAATACCATCCCAATTAAAAAGAAAAAGAAATAAAAGTGGTTTCAGAGATGTTCCCCCATCTTCTTGCATAAGAAATCTTATACTAAAATCTTAAATGATGGAGGGCCAGTCTCTGAGGGTTTAAGAGGCTAACCCGCCAGGATACTGAACAAGTCTGCTAGAAGCGGGTATTGGCCTGTGGTATGACTAGGTAAACCTGCCAGAGTACTAAACAGGCTTGCTGGCAACGGGGCATTCTACCTAGAGAGGATGGTAATCTGACAAAAATAAATAATAAATGTAAACTTGTCTCGATGTATGGAATTACTTGCATACAAAGATGACATGAATTATGTGTGGTTAAGCTAAGGTTAATGAACTCTATACACTTTCCATTGGGAAATAAATTTAAGACTATCTTGAAACTATCTTGCCTACCTCTTCTTATCTATATATAGGATCTCTTATCCTATAGGTGGGGCCATCTCCTAACCATCTCATCAGACCAATCTGTGAAATTTCATCTTTACACTTGACATACTATAAATCTTTTTCTATTGGGGGATACTGACTAGTTTCCTATACTTTTGATTGTGAGGTGTCACAATACTTAAGTGTGGGGGAGGGGTTCATGAGTTGACAAAAGATCATTGCCTAGAGAAATGAGTCTTTGCAAGAATTTTTGTATTATTACCATGATACAGGTTATTACATTGATAGTCATGTTATTTTTTTGCTTAATTCCTGTGTGTTATAAATTACTGAACTCATGCTTAACAGACCACTCTTTATTGGTTATTTAACAGGCCACTCTTTATTGGTTATCTGCCATTAAAATATGCATACTATAGGTTTGACAATACATTTTATGCTTGCTATAACTCGCTCATTATAGGTTTTTGACATTACAAGTCATATACAAGAAGATTGGGTGAGCATGGAGCATTTGGCTCTGCTCATTAACTACTGTGGTTGTCAAAACCACTTCAAATTTGTAGGCTATCCATTATAAGAGGTGAAAATACACTTAACACAGGGATACCGGATGAATCACCGTATGAGGTACCGGATGAAGTGTCATATGAGGTGCCGAACGAAGTGCCATTGCATACCAGTAACAGTCCTAAATTCCAGGTAACCAAAATTCAATTGCATTCAATTCAATTGGTTGCAGGCATTGATTAAAAGATGCTTCATATGGTTATGATCAAATGTCCAAGTCAAAAGACTTGGACATTGATCTAATTACGCACCAATACATTGCTCCAAGTCAAGCCTTTGAATTTGAATTTGTCACACATGGAAGCCCTCACGCACATGTGTGTAACTTACTCCACCTTAAGTGCATCCAAAATCGGGATGGGCACTCTATTTTCTCATTTTCCATTGCCATTTTCTCTTCCCTACGTTAAGAAATCGCACCCAACCTCTGCCATCTCATCCTCTATCCAAAAATGCATTCGGCCTGTGCTAAATCCGTATCATTTCTTGGTCGATTTCGCCCTTGCTTGGTGAATTTAACCTCTGTCACAATGCCCAAGAGATACGAACCCTCCTCCTATACAGACTTGTTTTCCATTCCAGAATTCGCACAGAGAAGGGAAGTTTTTTTGCACGCTGGCTGGGGGCCATTTCTATCTAGCTTGCAGGGCCATGATGATGACCTCTCTATGCAATTTGCAGTTGGTTTTGATGGTAAGATAGCACATGTAGGGTCTCTCACCTTTGAAGTCACAGAAGATTCCATTTCTCCTGCAACAAAGATCCCAAGAATGGGAGATAGATGGTTCAAAAACCATCAATTTCCGCGATCAAGTTACAACAGGGTGTTTAAGCCCAAATTCGAGAGCATTTTAGGAGAAAAAGGGTATGCTAAGGAGTGGATAAAGATATAATTGGTTAACCCCTTCATCGTCATCACAAGGTTAATTGCATTTGAAGGTAGATACTCCAACTTCAAAGCTTGTCATTTTAGATTGCTGGATCATTTTCTGTTCAACAAACCCTTAAACTTATCCTTCTATTTTCTCAAAATCTTGGATAAGATTTCCTCTCAAGTGAGTAAAAATGTGACTAATCCCCACAAAGGTCTCTTCCACCATGGCTTGATCAAGCTCCTTGTTCTAGCCAAGTTAGAGAAACAGGGGAAAAATTGGGATGCCTTTATCTACCAATTTGCAAACCCTCACTTGATAGTTAATATTGACAAAAAACCACTTAGCCTAAAGACTATATCTCCATCCAAACCTCTCTCTCCAAGAACTCCAAACACCTTTGCACAAACCCTCTCTTTTCTGGAACAATACCAAAATCTTGTTGACATTCCTACTTCTTCATCGGGGAAAAAGACAAAGAACAAAGACCAAAAGAAGCCTATTGTTGACCCCCCAATGCCTTCACTTTCTTTTGGTCCTACACCTAAGAAACTACAAAAGGTAATGCAACAAGACTTCCCCATGATTCCTACAAACAAGAGGGGAGCCAACCGATTTGGTAAGAGACCCTTTCGGAAGAGTACCCGGAGCACAAGAACCAAGCCTTATACAAAATCTCCACCTACTTCGGATCCCATCCAAGTGTCCTCGAACCTTGAGAGCCCTCACAAGCAAATTAGGGAAGTCTCTGTGGATGGATTAGAGCCACTAAGGAAAACAAAATCAGAACCTACCTCATCTTTCCGATCTCCCATCACTCCTACTTCACCTATGCCCAATCTAGATCCTAAAACTGATAGATTGTCCACATCCCTCAAAAGGATCTAAGCCTTCCTCGAAGATCATTGATTCTGTCCCAACCATAGAGCAACTACAAAAAGAAAATCATCAGCTTCTCCAATAGTTGGAAGAGAGGAAGACAATAGATAAACACCTTCATCATGACAATCCAGTCCTTCAAACAAAAGTTAATTCTCTTCAACGATTGTTTGATGAGATAACCAAATCTAACCATAGCCTTAGAGCACAGCTGAAGCAACACAAAAGGCACAAGGCTAAGTCTACATAGCAAGAAAGAGAGGCTTGCAAAGATGATCCTCCTCATCAAGCCTAGTCACGAGGGGTAACTTCTTTTTGTTTGCAGTGGGACCTGCAAAATCGCAAGTGTGGGGGTAATGATGGGCCTGAGATATGATCATTTTTATGACGGTTGTTATAAATTTTTACTGCATGTACATATATGTTTTGTATGTTTTGAAGAATCTTTTTGAAGAATTTTATGGTAAATCGGTATGATCGCCATAAGGTACATGTAATTCATGTTTAATGATTAAATCTAGTTTAATTCATCATGTTCTATGCTTCCCAAAAGTTAATTCATGTTTTTATGCTGTTATAGGGAAAAACGCACCATGTTTCTAGTTTCGACACTTGATCCGTCACTCTTTCCAGCACTCGTTCCGGTACTTGATCCGACACTCGTTCCAGCACCCAGTATTGCACAAAAACGCAAGGTGAGTTGGTGGTTATGGCATTGGCGGCCAATGATGGACAAATCGGGTACATGGGTTTTCTTCATGATCGCCCCCTCCAGCTACTAAGCTCAAGACAACTCGATTTTAGTTGTCCAAAGAAGGCGATTATTAGCTTGCTCCGTTTTGTCAGTTATGGCATCATTTATTGTATTTTGTCGAAATTAGAAGTGGTTCGACCCTCCTGTGGTCGACCACTTGGTTTGTAAATGTTATAAATACCACTGAGGTGGTCAGATGATTGTTAAGTAGAATAACCAAGAAGCATAAGCATTATAATTGCCAGAAAAACGATTTTTCTCTATTTTTAGTTTTACATTGCCAGAATTGTGCCAGAACTGCGTTTTCAAGCTTTCATGGTGAATTCAACCTGTTGAAGTTCATGGTGTGCTTGTAGGAGGTAGCCACAACTTGTTGGGGGGCCCACCATCAGTCTGGTGATTGTTCTTATGTTTATTTATGCATTTATTAATTGAAATTGCTCTTTCTTATTTCCTGTATATGCATGTTTTTATTTAATTAATTAGTTTGTTGTAGCTTACTATTTTACTCCTCTTTTGTAGGTTAGATGATGATATGTGTTATTATGTGTTGATTTTGTATATTAGGAATAGGCTTGCAAGTCTCTCTCTCACTATACTAACCCCGCATGCAGTTAGATGTTAAATTGTGCTTTCTTTTATAATTTTATAGTCAAGTTTAGAACAATTTTTTCAATTAGAACAGAATATAGTTTTAATTTGGGTTTCTTTTGACAAAGATTGATGGATGGATATATTTACTTCCAGTTTTTATAGTTTGCTTATCTTAGTTTTACATAGATTTCATTCACTTAGTTATTGGTTAACTTCTTAATATCATAGTTTAATTTCTGTTTTTAATTCATTTTCTTATCATAGTTTG
>JZKD02S2423082.1:350719-363168 GCA_000966675.3 Picea glauca
AATATTTCAACCATCCATGAGATCCTCCACCTTCCCTAAAAAATAGGAAACCAAATGTGAGGTGGATTCTCACACTTAATTACTTTCTTTTTCATGAATACTAATAATAATTCATCTGCACTTGGTTCTCACACTTAATGAATTTATTTTCCATGAATATTAATAATAATTCATGTGCACTTGGTATTTTGGACTTCATGTAATATATCCCTCCTCCATATTGACTAGGGATTGTGACATAGGTTATTCCATGGTTTCAAGGTGTATGAGACATTTATATGACACTTTATGACACTTAGGACGAGGTACCTAGGTGTGCAAATTTCATGTGTAACAGAATGCCCCCTAAAGTGTGAGGTCAAAAGAGAGAATGATGTCTGAAACACTTTACAAATATTTAAAGCAAGGGTGTGGACTTGGAGAAACTGGTAGTATCTGCAAACAACCATCAAACAAAGGTTATGACCTGTTTCAAACCCAAGGCAAGCATACCTATGCTTGAGTGATAAAGACTTTCCAAGTATGGCCGCCATAAAATTCACTGCAGATCCATAATCATATTGACTGAAGAGTATAGCCACTAAAGATACAATGTGGATCTATACTTCCATGACATGAACTGATCATAGCCACAAAAAAATACACAGTGGATCTACGAGATGACAAGACATAGCCATGGACCAATACAAAGTGGATCTATGTAATAGTATATGTGTCAATCTTCAAAAGAAAATCCGTCGCAACTTGAGAAAAGTTTATATCAGAGTGATCACTCAACCCAGGGTCTTCTTACCAATCCCTATGCAATATGATTCTAACCATGTGAATAGATTTCCTAATGTTGAACATGGAAGAAACCACTTTATTATCGGTCAATGATGTAAACCGTTAACAAGCGCGAGGGAAATCACCATTGATGTCAATGATTCCCAAGGTACTCTAGTACATTCCAATGAATGTGAATGGATGAGATAAAGTTGAACATCCCCGGAATCATCCGATTAGAGGTCAATGATGTAAACCCACTTTTGGACATGAGGAGGCCTTCCATTGAGGCATGTAGGTCCGAAGGTACTAACTGGTTTCTAAGTCTATCTCTTGGATAATGTGTTGAAGTTGATAGTAATAGACTCGTCACAGGAGGGCCTTGATGTATCCCCCATCAATGACACAAAACTGACACAAAGATGTAAATTGGTAGATCAAATGAACATGGACTGATGCAGGTATTGAAACAATATATTTGTGATGGTTGACTCTTAAAGAAGGTACTTCCCTTGAACACTCAGGCATAACAATAGAAACTTGGCAGGGACCAAAACTTGATAATGCAATGGATATTGTGACTTGCGTAAGGTGACCCAAAGGAGTAAGGAAACTCAAAGGATTGGTTTAGTGCAGAGGTTTAGCACATTGAAATGCATGAAAAGATACAATGTTGTGTTCAAGGGAGACTGTAAGGTCATTAGTAAAGTTCTAAAAAACCTCTTGGCTTTCTTGTTTCAATTTTTTCCCCCATCTAGATAGATGAGTACCTCTTTTTGGTTTAACGAGCTGGCGGAGGGTAACATATGATCGATATAACTCACCTTTGGTAAGTTCCTCTTCTTTTTTTTAACGAACTGGAAGAAGTAAGGGTTCGATCCCATATGGGCCCTTCAATGTATGATCAAGTTTGGTTTCCTATTTTTTAGGGAAGGTGGAGGATCTCATGGATGGTTGAAATATTTCCTCCTTAAAATCCTTGAGAGATATTTCGTCGCCAAAATCCTTAAGAGATATTTTCTCCCTAAATATCTTAGAGATCCCTTTATTAGTGGATCAGATGAGAGATCCTCTCCATGGTGGTTAAGCCTTCAAATCCTATATAATGAGGTATTTCCATGGAAGAGGAGGGGATGGATATTTAGAATTATACCAAACTTGTGATCACATAAGTGAGGCAACATTTAAGCATAATCAATCTATATTACTTGAGCAAAGGGGTTGGACAAAGAGAACTAGAATAAGTTGTTGCAACTTCATCAAGTTGTGTCCATAATTCAAGTTGAGCTTCACTCCCAAGATCCTCGATAAATCCTGTAGAAAAAACAAACATACAATGAGCTTCCTATTCTATTGAGATTAGCTCAAATACATATCTATCTAGTGAATAAAATTTCATGTGAAACAAACATAAACTTGAAAGAAATAGGCCAAGCATGTATGTATATTAATGAGAACAAATGAAGAGTACTTACAAACCAAAATTGATGAAGGTGCAACAACTTCTTCCAGTTCTTTTTGTCCAACCCCTTTGCTCAAGTAATCTAGATTGATTATGATTCAATGGTGCCTCACTTATGAGATCATAAGTTTGGTATAACTCTAAATCTCCATCCCCTCCTCTTCCATGGAAATCCCTCATTATATAGTATTTGGAGGCTTAACCATGATGGAGAGGATCTCTCATCAGATCCACTAAGAAAGGGATCTCTAAGATATTTAGGGAGAAAATATCTCTTAAGGATTTTAAGGAGGAAATATTTCAACCATCCATGAGATCCTCCACCTTCCCCAAAAAAATAGGAAACCAAATGTGAGGTGGATTCTCACACTTAATTACTTTCTTTTTCATGAATATTAATAATAATTCATGTGCACTTGGTTCTCACACTTAATGAATTTATTTTCCATGAATAGTAATAATAATTCATGTGTACTTGGTATTTTGGCCTTCATGTAATATATCCCTCCTCCATATTGACTAGTTATTGTGACATAGGTTATTCCATGGTGTCAAGGTGTATGAGACACTTATATGACACTTTACAACACTTAGGGCGAGGTACCTAGGTGTGAAAATTTCATGTGTAATAGAATGCCCCCTAAAGTGTGAGGTCAGAAGAGAGAATAATGGTCGGAACACTTTACAAATATTTAAAGAAAGGGTGTGGACTTGGAGAACCTGGTAGAAGCTGCAAAAAACCATCAAACAAATGTTATGACATGTTTCAAACCCAAGGTAGGCATACCTATGCTTGAGTGATACAGACTTTCCAGGTATGGCCACCATAAAATACACTGCGGATCCATAATCATATTGACTGAAGAGTATAGCCACCAAATATACAATGTGGATCTATACTTCCATGACATGAACTAATCATAGCCAAGAGAAAATACACAGTGGATCTACGAGACGAAAAGACATAGCCATGGACCAATACAAAGTGGATCTATGTAATAGTATATGTGTCAATCTTCAAAATAAAATCCGTAGCAACCTGGGAAAAGTATATATCAAAGTGATGACTCAACCCAGGGATTCTTACCGATCCTGATGCAATACGATTATAACCATGTGAATAGATGTCATGATGTTGAACATGGAAGAAACCACTTGATTACCGGTCAATGATGTAAACTGTTAACAAGCATGAGGGAAATCACCATTGATGTCAATGATTCCCAAGGTACTCTATTACATTCCAACGAATGTGAATGAATGAGATGAAGTCAAACATTCGTGGAATCATCTGATCAGAGGTCAATGATGTAAACCCACTGTTGGATGCAAGGAGGCCTGCCATTGAGGCATGTAGGTCTGAAGGTACTAACTAGTTTCTAAGTATATCTCCTGGATAATGTGTTGTAGTCGACAGGAATAGACTCATTGCAGGAGGTCCTTGATGTATCCCCCATCAACGACACGAAACTGACACATAGATGTAAATTTGTAGATCAAATGAACATGGGCTGACACGGGTATTGAAACAAGATATTTGTGATGGTTGATTCTTAAAGCAGGTACTTCCCTTGAACACTAAGGCATAACAACAGAAAATTAATAGGGACCAAAACTTGATAATGCAATGGATTTTGTGACATACGTTGGGTGACCCAAAGGAGTAAGGAAACTCAAAGGATTGGTTCAGTGCAGAGGTTCAATAGATTGAAATGCATGCAAAGATAAAATTTTGTGTTCAAGGGAAACTGTAAGGTCACTAGTAAAGTTCTAAACAATTGCTTGGCTTGCTTGTTTTAATTCCCCCCCCCCATCTAGATAGACGAGTACCTCTTTTTGGTTTAACGAGCTTGGGGAGGGTAACACATTCTTGATATAACTCACCTTTGGTAAGTTCCTCTTCCTTTTTTTTAACGAACTAGAAGAAGTAAGGATTCGATCCCATATGGGCCCTTCAATGTATGATCAATTTTGGTTTCCTATTTTCTAGGGAAGGTGGAGGATCTCATGGATGGTTGAAATATTTCCTCAAAATCCTTGAGAGATATTTGGTCACCAAAATCCTTAAGAGATATTTTCTCCCTAAATATCTTAGAGATCCCTTTCTTAGTGGATCGGATGAGAGATCCTCTCCATGGTGGTTAAGCCTTCAAATAATATATAATGAGGGATTTCCATGGAAGAGGAGGGGATGGATATTTAGAATTATACCAAACTTATGATCACATAAGTGAGGCACCATTGAAGCATAATCAATCTAGATTACTTTAGCAAAGGGGTTGGACAAAGAGAACTGGAAGAAGTTGTTGGAGCTTCATCAAGTTGTGTCCAAAATCTAAGTTGATCTTCACTCCCAATCTCTTCGATAGGTCCTGTATAATAAACAAAGATACAACGAGCTTCCTATTCTATTGAGATTACCTCAAATAGAGATCTATCTAGTGAAGAAAACTTCATGTGAAACAAACATAAAATTGAAAGAAACAGGCCAAGAATGTATGCATATTAATGAGAACAAATGAAGAGTACTTACAGACCAAACTTGATGAAGGTGCAACAGCTTCTTCCAGTTCTCTTTGTCCAACCCCTTTGCTCAAGTAATCTAGATTGATTATGCTTAAATGGTGCCTCACTTATGAGATCATAAGTTTGGTATAATTCTAAATATCCATCCCCTCCTCTTCCATGGAAATCCCTCATTATATAGGATTTGCAGGCTTAACCACCATGGAGAGGATCTCTCATCATATCCACTAAGAAAGGGATCTCTATGATATTTCGGGAGAAAATATCTCTTCAGGATTTCAAGGATTTTAAGGAGGAAATATTTCAACCATCCATGAGATCCTCCATCTTCCCTAAAAAATAGGAAACCAAATGTGAGGTGGATTCTCACACTTAATTATTTTCTTTTTCATGAATATTAATCATAATTCATGTGCACTTGGTTCTCAGACTTAATCAATTTATTTTCCATGAATATTAATAATAATTCATGTGTACTTGGTATTTTGGCCTTCATGTAATACATCCCTCCTCCATATTGACTAGTTATTGTGACATAGGTTATTCCATGGTGTCAAGGTGTATGAGACACTTATATGACACTTTACGACACTTAGAGTGAGGTACCTAGGTGTGCAAATTTCATGTGAAACAGAATGCCCCCTAAAGTGTGAGGTCAAAAGAGAGAATGATGGCCGAAACACTTTACAAATATTTAAAGAAAGGGTGTGGACTCAGAGAACTTGGTAGAAGCTACAAAAAACCATCAAACAAATTTTATGACATGTTTCAAACCCAAGGCAGACATACCTATGCTTGAGTGATAAAGACTTTCTAGGTATGGCCGCCATAAAATACACTGTGGATCCATAATCATATTGAATGAAGAGTATAGCCACCAAAGATACAATGTGGATCTATAGTTCCATGACATGACCTAATCGTAGCCATGAAAAATACACAGTGGATCTACGAGACAACAAGACATAGCCACAGACCAATACAAAGTGGATCTATGTAATAGTATATGTATCAATATTCAAAAGAAAATCCATCGCAACCTGGGCAAAGTATATATCAGAGTGATCACTCAACCCATGGTCTTCTTACCGATCTCAATGAAATATGATTCTAACCATGTGAATAGATTTCCTAATGTCAAACATGGCAGAAACCACTTGATTACCGGTCAATGATGTAAATTGTTAACAAGCACGAGGGAAATCACCATTGATGTCAATTATTCCCAAGGTACTCTAGTACATTCCAATGAATGTGAATGAATGAGATGAAGTCAAAAGTCCATGGAATCATCTGATCAGAGGTCAATGATGTAAACCCACTGTTGGATGTGAGGAGGCCTTTCATTGAGGCATGCAGGTCTCAAGGTACTAACTGGTTTCTAATTCTAGCTCCTAGATAATGTGTTGAAGTCGACAGGAATAGACTCGACATAGGAGGGTCTTGATGTATCCCCCATCAATGACACAAAACTGACACAGAATGTAAATTGGTAGATCAAATGAACATGGATTGACATGACTATTGAAACAAGATATTTGTGATGGATGACTCTTAATGCAGGTACTTCCCTTGAACACTGAGGCATAATAACAAAAACTTGACAGGAACCAAAACTTGATAATGCAATGGATATTGTGACTTACGTCAGGTGACCCAAAGGAGTAAGGAAACTCGAAGGATTGGTTCATTGTAGAGGTTCAGAAAATTGAAATGTGTGCAAAGATAAAATGTTGTGTTCAAGGGCGACTGTAAAGTCACTAGTAAAGTTCTCAAAAATTGCTTGGCTTTCTTCTTTCAATTCCCCCCCCCATCCAGATAGATGAGTACCTCCTTTTGGTTTAACAAGCTCAAGGAGGGTAACACATGCTCGATATAACTCACCTTCAGTAAGTTCCTCTTCCTTTGTTTAATGAACTGGAAGAAGTAAGGGTTCGATCCTGTATGGGCCCTTCAATGTATGATTATTTAACGAGTCCAGAGAAGGTAAAATCGGTTTTTTTTCATATTTAGAGAGTCTGAAAATGACTTAAAGATGACTTCAATGTGGTCCTTTTTCATAATATTAGTCTCGTGGGGCCGAAAAAGAGATAAATTATCACTCAAAAGACACCCTTTCAAACCTTTTAACAAGTGGGAAAGGAAGCAAGATCACTCGACAATCTTTTCAGGTTTAGAGAGTCTGAAAAGAGCTTAAAGACAACTCCAGGGGGTTCCTTTTTCATATAACCTTTACGATTCCAAAAAATTGATAAACGTATACTTGGTTACATTCTCATGTATTTACGATCACGAGAAGGAACAAAGACTAAGCTCAATATGCCCCCATCTTGAAAGCTAGTGGCTTAACTCCAGAATGATCATCAAAGGCTGGAGATATGCCCCCCCCAAGTTTCAATTCATTCACCAACTTTGAGGTTGTCACCAATTTTTGTACTAGATGGAGAAAAAGGATACAGGTGGATGAAAAGAAGGTTCAAATATGATATCTAACGAAAGACTTGACTCGACATCTATGAGATCTGGCGAAATACTCGACCTGACAAGAGAGGTGATTGTTTCATTTTTAAAAAAGCTTGACACAAGAAAAGAACTATGCTCAAGGCTCTGGGTTCAATCCCCAAATTTCTGTTTCATTTTTTAACAAGCTTTCTATCGAGAGGAAAACTATGCTCATGACCTCTATTTCAGTTTTTAACGAGCTTTCCATAGAGAATATAAATTATGCTCGTAGCCTCTATTTCATTTTTATCGAGCTTTCCACAGAGAAGAAAAACTTTTCTCGTGGCCTCTGTTTCATTTTTTAACGAGCTTTCACAGAGAACAAAAACTATGCTCGTGACTTCTTGATCATGGCTTCCAAGAGGATAATGCTCTGGAAGGATACCATGTCAAGGGACAAAACTCAGTCATGGCTTCCAAGAGATCTTCACTGGATGGAAGAAAAATTCTCTGGAAGGAACACATGTTGAGGGCTACATCAGGGGTAAGGAGATTAGGATCCAATAGCCCTATCAAAGAGATCACCATGTCAACTACTGGATCCAAGTCATCTTTATCAACAATTGAAGCCATAGGAGACAATGCCACATAATTGACCTTTGGTGGGGGTGATACCAACTACTGATAAGACCCGTTTAGGGAGGTCATTGGGTTGGTACTCAAGTCAGGACTAATGCATGAAAGTTTATTAATAGCCACAATTCTTCCATTGTGAGGGAAATATATTACACGAAAGAGAGAGGACACAATATCTTTCAGGGCATAGACATAATCTTGCCCAAGGAGTAAATCAAAATCCAAGGCATCCTAAACTACCATAACATCAATAAAGATAGTTTTCCCTCCCAAAGTTACAGTAAATTGAGGAAGGATCCTTAAAGGGTGACTGGTTCTTCTGTTAAAAGAGAACAGAGTTTGGGTAACTGGTACAAGCTGAGGATAACCCAAATCTTTCCAAGCAATAGAGGAAAAAATACTAATAGATGAACCTTTGTCTATTAGCGTATGAGGAATGTCCCGACCACAAACTTTTACTTTCATCTTGAAAGGTATGTGAGAGGAAGGATAAGGTCCACTTAGCACACCCCAATCAAAAAGGATGGCCTCATTACCTGGAAGGGTTTTCGCAGGAGGAGGAGAAATGCCCCCCGGCATGGTAGATCCTGTTTCAACGAGAAAAACATGGGAAAAATAGGGTTTACTCTCTAGTGGGAGAGTAGGATCGATTGATGATGATATCAGATCGACCACCTTGGAATCCTTTAGAGGAAGACTGGGATTGACCAATGATATAACTAGAGCAACCAATTTCGCACTAGTCATAGGAAGAGTGGGATTGACTGATGATGTAATCAGAGAAACCACTTTGGCTTTGGCACTCATCAGAGGAAGAGTGGAACTGAATGATGACAGGACTGGATCAGTTATTTGGGTTTCACTTTTCATATGAAAATTGGGGTTGATCAATGATGGAACTGGATCAACTACTTTGGTTAGTGGTTCAACCAAGGATGAAACTAGATTGACCACCTGATCAACCAGACTGACCGGGGATGGAACCAAATTGACCATTTTATCAACTAACAATGGGTTGGGGTAAATCTTATGATAACTAGTTGGAAGTTGAAGCTTTTCCAAAAGAGAAGAAACCTCGTCCATATGAGGACAAAGGTGAGAGTAATGGTCACCTTCACATAACATGGAAGGGAATTTGGCAGTTGTCTTCTTCTTACCAACCTTACTAGTTGATGGGGTATCACTAGCATGACCAGTAGGGGTCGATGACGTGGAAGGACACATTTCTAAGGCCTTGGGAATACCATGGAAATCCCTCAGAAAATGATCACCCTTACAAATATTGCAAGGGAATTTGGGTTTTAGAGTCTTTGTTTTAACCTTATCTACTTTATCAACGCTCCCAGTACTATTAACAATAGTTGTTTGCTTAGATCCAACATTTGATGTAGTTGGAGGCTTGGTCCCTTTATGGTTCTTCTTCTTCTTCTCTTTCCATTTCTTCTTCTTCTTATCAATCTGGCTACTCGCTTGAGAGCTTTCACTAGGCGAAGAAGAAGAAATGGAAGGAGACCTGATGAGAGAAGAAGGAGAAAAGTTGACATGAGGTTGATGTGTGGGTGGTGTGCTTGCATCTGAAGCACCTGCATTCGAGATCACCGGAGTGGAAAAAAACCATACCGATAACCCAATTGTGAGACTTGGAAGGCTCAAATTAGCGATGTAAGGAGGACCAACATTTATGTAAGAAGGAAAAACAAAGGGTTCTCCCAGAGCAAGAGTTCCTCCATTAGTAGTTTCGGGAACTAACGCCATTAAAATAAATATCCAACCTAGATTATGCTAGGGAGAACAAATAGCACATGCTAAAAATATAGTAAGAAAGCAAGCAAACAAAACCTTCTCACAATGAGCACACTAGTTTGTGATGAAATCCAATGTCGTGGGAACAAAGTAAGAAGGGGATGAGATAGATCAGGTGGAAAAGTTATGTTGATGACCTTCTTAACAGAATTACACCCTGGTGCAAGCTCCCACACATAATCATGGGTAAACCCTCCAAGGAGTCCGAGTGAGTCTGGACAACGTCGATTCTAGGTATTGTGAAGACTTTCCCCTCCACAGTCACTTTGTGTAAATACCCTAAAGAGATAGGCCGCTAAGGTTACCAACTATAATAGTGATGCTTGGGGACACAATTGACAATCTGATCCACGCGCAAAGGCAGGGTATCTAGCATGAAATCAACTTGAAAGGATTCCACTCATCATTGTGGGTATACCTTCAAGAGACCCCCATTATACACACAATATCTACACCAAGACCAACAAAGAAGGGTGAGTAAATCTGCCAGTTTTAATGCGACCTCATGATTGACCCTTGTGTGAGAAGGGCTTCCTAGGACAAAATGCAACAATTGGATTTCACCGCTCCCTAACCCAAGATCCTATGTTTTTTTTCAGCTTTGGAAAGTTATATTTCACACCTATTCCAAATACCTACAACTAATCTAATGTAGGTTTGCTACCAGAAAATGTAAAAATGTCTAATCAATTTTAGTTTAATGCTTGATTTTTAAGGTTGTTGTTACTCAAAAGGAAAGTGGTGTGGACAATATGGTGTTTTGAATGACTCGAAAGTTATGAAAATAGATGAAGATGCAATCTTTTCATTTTGATGAATTCTATTTTATGATAAGGAGAAAACATTCATCATTCTAGATGCACAATGTCCCAAAATGTCAAAAAAATGCAATTCTGCTACTTTAAATGCAAGCTAGTTTCACGACCCAAAAGAAAGAATGCATTCAAAACAATGAGAACTGAAAGAAAACAAGTAGAATCTTGTTCTAACAAGAACTCAATCAAGGATAGTAAAACCAACAAGCATCCAAGGAGTACAATGAAATGTAGAGAAGAATCTAAGAAACAATAGGGAGAAAGAGAAAACACTCAAAACTGTCGCAACAAAAATGCAGCTAGAAAAGGAAATTTTATGTTTCTAAAAGAGGCTTCAAGCTCTAATAAATACAAAAGAGAGTGACAAGAATAAACAACCATCAAGAACCAATCCAAACCACCCCACAAACCAACCACACAGACTGGGTAAAGAATTCCACAAAACATGTTGAAACAATCTGAGTAAAAGAAGGCAATTTCACTCAAAAAAGACACTAGCGCTCCCCTAGAAGGGTGAAAAGAGTGTTGCAATGCCCCCTAAAACACTATAGGGGAGTGTTGGAGCTTTGGTATGGCCTACAAGGGGCTTTGATGCTCCAAGAAACTCAGAAAAATGCCCAGAAATGCACAAAAAACTCAGCCAGAATGCTTGAAAATTGGGGAATTTTCTAGTGAAGGTGGGAGAAGGTTGTTGGATGATGAACATCCAAGAATTTATTGGGATAAATATCTCAAAGATGAAATGGAATGGTTCAAAATACATCTGAATATCCTTACAAAACATTTTCACTTAGTCAGATAAATGAGAAGAAAATGACAAATTGACTCTAAATCGTCAAAGACAAAGAGTTATTCAAAGTAAGGAAGAAAAAGATGTCACAAAACCAAAAAAAGCATCATGAATTCTCAGAGATAAAGGTGTTGGACAAAAAAACAAGGATACACTGAGGTGATGAGAAACCTAAGAAAATGCAAACAAGAAAAAATGGATTCAGAGACTAAACTCCTACAAGATATTAAACAGAAAGAGGGCAACACTCTAGTGTAAGGGGCACTAGAGCGTTCTAATGCTCTGTGAAGGCTTGGTAGGGAGTGATAGTGCTCTGATAGCAAGGGTAGGGGATTTCTAGGCTTTAAAAAGTTTAGAAAAATACCCAAAAATCCAAAAATTCAAGCAAGTTCAAAAATCCAAAGTGTATGGGATGAAATGAAGGATCAATCAACAAATCTAAGAATCAAGGACACAGTATGAATAAGATCAAAATGAGAAAATGCAATCAATATCTAGGAAGGAAAAAATTCAAAGGTCCCTCTGTAGTGGAGCCACCAATTTCTATTACAGGTGAATCCTCCTGTGGACAAGTGGATTCCCTCTTGGTCTATAGAATCCTAAGGCTAAGACATAAAGGTGCTTAACGTGGACACTGACATCCTTTTAGATCCAATTAATATAATGAATAAAGAGGAAGAATAAAAGTGTACCTTTTTAAATGGCATTTGTCCTCGCAAAATCCAAGTTGAGCTTCACTCTCAAGCTCCTCGATAGGTCTTGTAGAACAAACAAAGATACAATGAGCTTCCTATTCTATTTATATTAGCTCAAATACAGATTTATATAGTGAAGACAAGTGCATGTGGAACAAACATAAACTTGAAAGAAACAGGCCAAGCATGTATGTATATTAATGAGAAAAAATGAAGAGTACTTATAGACCAAACTTGATGAAGGTGCAACAACTTCTTCCAGTTCTCTTTGTCCAACCTTGTTGCTCAAGTAATATAGATTGATTATGCTTCAATGGTGCCTCACTTATGAGATCATAAGTTTGGTATAATTATAAATATCCATCCCCTCCTCTTCCACGGAAAGCCCTCATTATATAGAATTTGGAGACTTAACCACCATGGAGAGGATCTCTCATCAAATCCACTAAGAAAGGGATCTCTAAGATATTTAGGGAGAAAATATCTCTTAAGGATTTTGGGGAGGAAATATCTCT
>JZKD02S2423082.1:377621-399011 GCA_000966675.3 Picea glauca
ATGGTTTTCTAATTTTGGTTAAGGAATTAGTGTTGTTGACTAATATGGGTCAATGAATTAGGGATTTTGGATACCGTAGGATCCTATATATGTATCGTATTGTAAAAAATGAAGATACAATGAATATAATATTAGAGGTGCAGATCTAAACATTTTGTTGGTTTTCCCGATTTGGGTTTCCAAGGTAAAAATATCTATGTAATATGTGTGTGTGTGTGTCTGTCATTTTATATTTTCTATTTTTTTTATTAAGAATCTGTTTGTAGTTATTAATTGTACAAGGTTAGAATATACATTTTATATCAAAGATGTTATTATCTTTAGTGGGATGCCTTTGTGGCTAATGGTTTGGATCAGATCTGTGATAAACCTTGTTACAGTGGGAGATATGTGGTATGGATTCTTCAAGTGAAAAAAAATGGCGAGCAATTTGAAAATAGAGATCGAGAAATTTAATGGTCAAATTTTTGAGCTATGGATGTTCAAGATGGAAGATTTGTTTGTGGAAAAATATTAGTGGATCATTGTGGATCTAGGTACAAAACCTACAAAAAATTCAAAAAAATACTGGAAACAGTTGGATTAGAAGGAAAGGAGAACAATTCAATTATGTCTCTCAGATTCAATATTATTTAATGTGTTAGGGGAAGCTACAACCAAGGCATTATGGAATAATTTAGGGTCTTTGTATCAATCAAAGTCCCTAGTAAACAAAATATTACTGTTGAAGAAACTATACAACCTGAGGATGAAATATGGAGACTCGGTGATAGAGCATATGAATGCCTTCAATATTGTGGTAAGTAAACTATTAACTATTTATATTAAGATTTATGATGAAGATAAGTGTATCAGTTTATTGTGTTGTTTACCAGATTTGTGGGATAGTCTAGTTGTGGATATAGGTAGTAATACAACTACTTTAAGTTTCGATGATGTGTTCTCATCCTTATTGTTGGAGGAGATGATATGGAAGAACATGGAAGGAAAAATTACATATGCATGAACATATACAATTTATAAATTCATTGTATAAATAATCATATTTACTCAAGATAAATTTTGCAAAGGTTACCGTAAATTTTCTCTTGAATTTTTAATGTTTGAATTGCAACTTTTCTACCTTGCATCAACCTTTTTGATTGTTGGATAGTCCACCCATTGAACACCTTATTTCTAAATCTAATGGGTACTCTCATTCCCCAAGGACCCCCAAGTTGCAATGGGGTTGTACTAAAGGTACCAAATATAAAAATGAAAAGTAAGTGAAGTTGTTAAGCTTGGGAGGAAATCTTCACCACAATGACACTCCCTAATAGACAAAGCTCATAAAAAATCACCAAAAAAAAATTTGGTATTACAACAACCATCTAGAATTAGGGAGAAAAACGTTTGAACTCTCTAGCTCAAGCCTTATTTTTATAGGATTTATGGTCCAAGACACTTGTCTATTATATGAAAAAATGTAATTTCTGAATTTACTAATTACCTATTATTCACCCACCCATGTGTCACTCACACGGACAAGTGCAAAAGTAAATATTCATTTAAGAATATAAAATAATGATTATTCCTCACCCAATTACTACACTTCATATTTTTACTCCTAGACGTTATCTCGATCTTCTCATATTTTCCTATTTGAGTGGGTGCAAATGTAGACACTACTATTGTTAGTTATTAACTCTCTTTAATATCTCATAGGCCATGTTGGCGTATAAATATGTTCAATATATATCTATTACACTCATTTATATGTCAATCTGGGATTTGTAATCAAAAGAGATATACTATATGTGCCGAGAACATGTAACCTACCTATATCTGTTGTATATAGCTTATGCAGGAAATAATTAATAACATAATACTCTCTTTCTAATATTTATGAATACTTCACACAAATTCAAACTTAGAAGAGAAAACTGATAATAAAACTTCTCAAGCAAATAGTTAATCAAAAGGTTTTGTCTTAGTTGACAAGTCTATTCATTCCAGGCTTATGAATTAGAGAGATGAACTTAATATCTTGTTTCCTATAGAAATCAAAAACAATTATTAACAATCAAATCCAGACACTCTTGAAACAGAAATCAACTCTAACTCTATTCTATTCAAGCAAACCTTCTTTAGTACAAGGAACGGTCAGCATAACTGAGAGACTTCATTATAGAACATGAAAATGAGAGATAAAATCTTTTGGTTCCTTTACGTACTAAGAACACTACAATCACAAACTCAAAATAACATTTTCTTAACAATCCTGCACATCAAAAAATTAAATGTCAACCTGCAGTATTAGAAAAAGGAACTATCTATTTGATTTAATCTCTGATTACTCACACCAATTTAGAAATAAATGATTTTATTCTGAACTTCTAAAATAGATTTGAAATCACTCACAACACCACTGTTAAATACTCACACAATCACAAAAAACATATATAGGGAGGTTTACCTTGGTTGGGGTGGTGGGCCCTTGCCGAACCAACTAGGTACCTCTAAAAAGATAACAGACTAAAACGTTCTAATCATACTCAAAAATTGCACAACAGATCATTTCTATTTCTTCAACTGGTAAATTGAATCAACAGTTCATCATCTCATACATAAAATCAATATGTATCATCTGGTTCTTATGAATTGCTTCATTACATTCATCATTTATATCCTATCACCTATAAAACATCCCTTATAAAAAAGTTGATTCGATACTATCAAGATCTAAGGATAAGTATAAAACAATTTTTGAAATATTACAATTGGTATTCACATTGAATCTTGAGGGATGGACTTCATCCTCATGACACAAAGTTAATGAGTGATGAAGTCGATCATGATCTTGAAAACTGATTTGGAGAGTTCGATCCAACTTAATTCTTGGAATATTCATCGACATGCTTGTTCAACAAGTGAATTTTGGAAACAGGGGTTTGGTACCGGAATGCACACAGTCGCAAATCACATTAGGCGCATGGGCAGTACCAGAATGGCTTAGTATCGGAATACATTGTAGCTTGCAGTACCAGAATGTTGAGGTGTCAGAATAGACTTGGTACCGGATTACGCTATAGCTTGTAGTACCAGATCAAATTTCCCAAGAGTGACATGATTAGAATCATACAAAATAATCATTTAATCAAATTAACTCAAGAAAATTAAACAAATCATTCCTTAATCATAAGTTACCTCTTTATGTACATGAAAAAGGTCATCAGGTATGTTTATGGAGGAAACAATCAAGTATATGCTTATAACATAGGAAAAATAGACTCGGATACAGGGTAATATAAGGCATTATAAGTGTCAAAATGGAGACTCAACATTCCCCCCATGCTAAAGTCATTGCATGTCCTCATGCAACAACATCAAAACTTACTCAAAAAAATTCTGCAAAATTGAACCATTCTCTGTCATTTCTCTGGCTGTAGGATGTTAAAACCAGAAGCTTCACTTCTTAGTTCCTTCTTAATTACTCTAGTGTATTGGATCAATCGTAAGACTTTTTTGAGTTTAGAAGAGACCTCTGCATTCTGTTCTTTTAATTGTGCATTCTCTGCCTTGATGTGCATGTCCAATACTTGGTACTCTGCAACTTCTTGTTTAAACTTCCTGATCTTTACTATCAATTGTTGTTTGCTCAAAGATTTGTCCAGACTCGATGTGGTTGCTTGCTTATTCACCTCCTCTCAGGATTCGTTTTCCTTTCTCAGACCCCTCAAAGTTTCTGTCACCAACCCCTCTATCTCACTAATCGTAGCTCTATAGCCACTTCCTTTTTCTAGAGAATTTAGTATCTCAATGGTTTCTTCCTGAAGAAAAGGCATATGTGGAACTGTTGTCTGCTTGGCCATGCTTCTGGTGGTCCTTCATATTGGAGGTGATAATCCTTCATATTTGTTGATAGGGCTAGAATTCTCCCCAAACAACTTCCTCTTCTTCATCTTAATAGTAGTTGTATGCATGGAGACTTGTTCCTCCTGTGTCAATTTGATTTTTATCTTGAAGGACTGGAGTGTGGGTTATGGAGTCTGCCCCTGTTGATCAGTATTTACTTCTATTCTAAAAGATTGAGGTGTATGTTCAGAAATTTGTTTCTTTCGAGCCTTCCCCATTTTGAGCTTTCCTTTGTTTTCACTTTCCATCCCAGGAGTTTCTTCTAACTCACTAACTGGATTTTTTGAGGAGACACAGTAACTACCTCAGGGATATTTTCCAACTCCTTAACCGATTCTTGAGGGGGTTCAACAGTGGCCTCATATATATTATGTGAAATATCCTATTGTTCTATCTTCTTCTTCTTTCATTTCTTATTTTGTGACAGTTGATCTTTAGGAATTAAGACTGAGCTAGGTACTTTAAGTTGGGCAAGCTTCTTCTTCTTAGATGTGGTGTAACTCTCTAGGATGTGTTCTTCTAACACACCCTCCTTTTGACCCTTTTCCTTTCTTTTCATCTTGGGATCATGGATCTTCTCCAATTGGTTGGCTGGTTCTAGTGATAGCTCAATGGTTGCTTTAGGAGCATTGTCTGATCGTTCCCCTAGCTTAGAGTCTTTCTTTTGTCTTTTAGCTTTTGGAATCGAGATAGGACTCATTTTCTGAGATTGATTGGCTTTCTTCTTTCTAGATGTAGCAGGCTCCCCTACAACAAACTTTACGTTCTCCAATCTCTCAACAGGATGGGATGAGATGGGTGTAACAATGCCTTCTTTACCCCCTGATGCCTTCCTTCTATCTTTCTTTGCCTTTTTTCTTGACCCCTCATTGTGTATTCCTGCTTCACGTGCCACTACAAATTTGGACATTCCCTCCTAAGAAGAATTCTGTTGGAGTAGTTGCTTCCAACTACCACCTTGTGTCCTCAAGGCATGGACAACCAATTTTTTTATTAAGCCATGGTGATGAAGGCTAGTTTCAGGTTTCTTGGATGTTGATATCACTCCTCTCACCATCTTATTTAAACTTATCCATAGGAAGTGAGGAAAATTAATTTGTGGCCCTCCTTCAAAATGTGATAAATGTTGCAAATGATAAATGAAAGTTACTACATACCTCCCTTCGCAAGTGAGAAATCTCTGAAAACTCATAAGAATCATCCAATATTCCTCTTTGATGTAGCTTCGAGGAATGCCCTTAGTCCATTCGAGGTCTTGATGTTTTGGCTTGAGGAATTTTTGACAAAGCTTTATGTCAACGATCATCCTCTTGAAATATTTTTCTCCATCCACAGGGAGGCTTGTAGCTTCTACTATGGTGGCCTCCATAATTGTCAACTTCATATCTCCAAACTACACATTTTCTCCATCATATGTCTGCACAAAAGAAAGAGAGAATCCTTCATGATGGCCTTTAAACTTTTCAAAAAAAGGCACCCAACTGGACTATTCATATTTTTCCCTAAAAGCTTGATATTATGTTGTTTCCTTGTATAATTGAAATATGGGCTCATGCCTATTGACCCCCATGATAGCTTGAAACAATTCTTTAGGGTGTATGAGGTGTGGAAAAAGGATCAAGGGTTGAGTACCGGATAGACAGACTATGATGGAGTACCAGATTAGCGCAGATTGTGATGGAGTATCAGAATAGGTATGCAAAGGATATAGAGGCACGAGATCACAGTGTAAATGCGGAAAGTGTGACAGTAAAAATGTAAAATAAATCTCTTCTGGATGATAGATCCATCCAAAGGATATTTTATAAATTGAGATTCGGTTTACAACGATCACATCGATGGTAATGATGACAAGGTAAGGCATGTCGAATCCATTAACGACTTACAGATTCATAGGAGAGTTGGCGTCAAACCATATTCATAGGAGTGTTAGATAATGATGACAAGGGGCGTGGTTGTTATGATCGGGGCTTGTTGGGACCGAGATATAATCGCTTTCATGACAATTATTATACACTTTTTCCACATGTACAAATGTGTTTTTCATACTTTAAAGGATCTTTTTGAAGAGTTTCATGATAAAATGGTATAATCACCATAAGGTACATGTAATTCATGTTTAATGATTGAATCAAGTATAATTCATCATGTTTTATTATTTCTAAGAGCTAATTCACGTTTTTTGGTGTTATAGGGAAAAAAGGCACTACGTTTCTAGTTCCAGCACTTGATCTGGCACTCGTTCTAGCACTCGATCCGACACTCTATCTAGCACTGTGTATTGCACAAAAACACAGGGTGACTTGGTAGTTAAGGTATTGGCGGCCAATGACGAGCAAATCGGGCATGTGGGTTTTGTTTATCCTTTCCCCCTATAGCTATTGAGCTCCTGAAAACTCAGTTTTAGTTGTCCAAAGAGGGCGATTATTGGCTCACACCATTTTATCAGTTAGGGCATCATTTATTGTAATTTGTCGAATTCAAAAGTGTTTCGACCCTCCTATGGTCAACCACTTAGTCTGAAAGCTTATAAATACTACTAGGATGGTTATATGATTGTTAAGTAGCATAACCAAGTACAAGAGTCAATGTATTGGAGACAAACTCGTTTTTCTCTGTTTTGAGTTTTTACATTGCGAGAATTATGCCATAACTGCATTTTCAAGTTTTAATGGTGAATTCAGCTTGTTAAGTTTGTGGTGTGATTTTTGGGAGTGACCACAAATTGCTGGGGGGCCCACCAGCAGTCTAGTAATTGTCTTCATGTTTGTTTGTGCATTTCCTAATTTAATTGTTCTCTTTTATTTTCTGTACATGTATATTTTTATTGTGTTAACTAGTTCGTTGTAGTTAATTGTTTTTCTTCTCTTTTGCAGGTTAGGATGATGAGATGTGTTAACATGCATTGATTTTGTAGATTAGGAATAGAATTGCAAGTCTCTATACTAACGCCATGTGCATTTAGATGTTAGATTATGCTTTCTTTTATGATTTTTTAGTCTAGTTTAAAACAGAGTTTAATTAGAATAGAACATAGTTTGATTTGGGTTTTCTTTGACAAGGATTGATGGATGGATAGAATTAATTATAGCTTGTTTATTTCAGTTTTATATAGATCTCTTTTAATTAGTTTTTGGTTAATGTAGATTGTTAATTTACTTTCATAGTTTAATTTATGTTTTCAATTATTTCCTTATTGCAGTTTGAATGGTCAGAATAGACATAGTATAGTTTTGTTTTACGCAATTTCCTTTCCTAGAATTAAAATGCAATTAAATTTCTCAGTTAAATAATGATGATCTCGTTATGTTGTTGATGGTATATACATGAATATGTAGGGTATTTAACATTATTTTTGTCATGGCTAAATTCTCATTGGATTGTTTAATCCATACCTTTCATTTTTCCATTGAGATTAGTATTGAGCTTATACCATTGGAATTGTCCTTTGTTGTCAAGTGCCATCGAGATATTATCTAACACCGAAGACATTCACACAACCACCAACATTATATCTGAATTTTCATAGGTTAAAAGAATAGTTTTCTTGCTTTCATAGATATAGTTTCTTGCTTTCATAGTTTAGAAAATAGTCTTATTTGTTGTGATAGGATAGATAGACTTTGCTTTGATAGATTAGATAGTAGTTTTCTTATCATAGATTAAGAATTAGTTTTTAGTCTTTCTTGATTTCAATAGAATAGATTTCCTTTTATGCATTGCATTGAGCATTTAGTCCAATTGCCTCTTAGATTTCCTTTCACGCATTATAAATAGTTTTGCATTAATCATTTAGTTCACTTGCCTCTTAGGCTAGATAGTTGTTCAATGAGAAGTTTTACTTGCAGTAGTTAGTTTCCTTTGCTTACTTGTCTTTTTCTTTAGTAGGTTAGTTAGGTGTCTTTGCTTACTTGTCTATTTTCTTTAATAGCTTAGATAGGTTGCCTTTGCTTACTTGTTTATTTATTTTCTTTCATAGGGTAGTTTCTCATTGAATGTAGGTTGGCAAGTTAAAAAAGTTTGCTTTTGTCATTTTCTTATTATGCTTAGTAGTTTGCTTATTGCTTATTGTTGAACTAGTTTTCTTTACATAACGTTTTACTTGCTTTCTTAGGAGCTATCCATCGACCCTTGGCCCAAAAGTACTTAGGTTACAAAGTTTCAATTTGCTTAGTAGGGTTTGCTCATTAGATAGTTTTGCTTGAGTAAATTAGCCTTAGATAGCTACCTTCCTTAGTTATATTATACTCCTACCATCCTTCTACCTTTGGGATATATTTTGCTACAACTCTAAGTTTACTTACCCCGGGTTGACAATTTAATTGAGGGTTTTTACTATGTTTTTAGTGCATATAGAATACCCATCATTTTTGGTGTCGTTGTCTAGGGGTTGTCTCAAGGTAAGAAGTAATTAGGAATTAGATCATTTCTAGACCTTAGCATTAGTTTGGTGGTGGGGGATCTTTATGATGAAAGGTAAGAACCTGCACATCTTCTATAGAAGGTTCCCCCAAACCCAATGGTGGTTTTTCTTTTTGATTTTATTTTTCATGAATAGACCTAGGAATCAAATGGTAGCTTTTTATTTTTGTTTTTTCTTTCTTTCATGAATAGGCCTAGAGACCCACAAGGTAGATACATTAAATCAAAATCAAACCTTTCAACCAAGGTGCCTTCCGATCTCTTTGGGGGAAGGAACGCTCCACTTATAAAATCCGTAGATCGATACCAAAAGCCAGGAGCTAGCTCAACTCAAAGAGATAAAATAGTCTCTGAAGAGACTAATACATGGAACACTATAGAACAAGAAATTGAAGCATCAATCATATTAGGACAGGAGGCAAGACCACTCAAGTCTTCCACAGAACCAAACAATACAATCTTTGGTTTTACACCACCACCAGGAGACCCTAACTTTAAGGACATCATAGACCCTAAACAGGTGAATCTTTTGTTTGGTAGTTAGCCAATGTGATTATCTCTCAAATTGACACAGAAGCTTTGGCACCAATAGTCTCAACTGGCTCGAGTAGAGTCCCATACATCCAATCCGTAGGAAGACCTTTCCATCAAAGGGAAACCTTGTTTTCTTCAAAGGTAAAACCACCTAGGTACTCTCTTTTTGGAAACCAAGCCAATATGGATGTGCAGGAGGACCATAACAATGTAAGACATGGGGAGGAAGAAGAAACTGGAAACCAAACCGAAACTACCTTCGGGTTTCCAATTTTATACACCACTCCGAATGTCAACGTGAAGAATATTCCTCTCTCAACACTGCCTACCTTTTACGGTAAAAACAGTGAAGATCTAGACACCTTCCTATTTTAATTTGACATCGTGTTTAGGAGATACAACTACATACAAGATGCCCAGAAATTATAACTCTTTCCTGCCACCCTCAAATACTTTGCACTAAGATGGTTCATGGGGTTGGGAGAATCTAGTATTAGGTCTTGGGAAGCCATGAAAGACATATTTCTCAAGAAGTACCAAGACTACTGCAAGACCAAAGAGTCTCGTAATGACATTTTTAAAATCTAACAATTAGAAGATGAGACCCTCAAAGATTATATGGAAAGATTTGGTTATATCTCCCAGAATTCAAAATACCATGACCTCCCAAAGGATGCAGTTAGGGCTCTTTTCCTTAAGGGAATTTCAGAAGAATATTTAGAGATTCTTAACCTGATGGCATCAGGTGACATCTCTCATAAACCATTTTCTGAAATATGTGAAATGTGTAAAAATTACTCAAGAAGTAGAGCCAAAATGGGAAAGAATGTTCGGGACCCTTACAATAGAAGCTTTAAACCAGTTAGTTCAGGTGGTATTACGAGAGAAGAGATAGGGATCCTTTTAGAAAAATTTAATACTGACATCTTAAGAACAATAGGTTCCCAGTTGGATACCATCAAACTCAAAAAGAAACAGGAGGAGGAGAATGCAGAAATGAGCATATATTGCCCAAGATGCAGGAGGAAGCATTCCTCAAGAGAATTCCCATTAGATAACATTTCAGTTTGTGGCTTTTGTACAAAAGACCATGTGACTAAAAAATGTCCATCATTTCCTGGTTTATTATCCATCTATAGGAGTGGATATCCTAAGGAGTATTCTTATGCACCTGGATCTACAATCTCAAGTTCCACCCTATTATCAACAAAAACAATGAAACTCACCAGGTTGGAAAAACTAGTCTACTCAGTACCAACATCCTTGGATTCAAGGATGGAGAGAAGGAAAAAACCACATACCTGGATCTACAGTCTCAAGTTCCACCCTATTATCAACAAAAACAATGGAACTCACTAGGTTGGCAAAACTAGTCTACTCAGTACCAACATCCTTGGATTCAAGGATGGAGAGAAGTAATAAACCAAGGAAACCCTCAAGATCCAACCCTATTATCCCACATACCTGGATCTACAGTCTCAAGTTCCACCCTATTATCAAAAAAAACAATGGAACTCACCAGGTTGGCAAAACTAGTCTACTCAATACCAACATCCTTGGATTCAAGGATGGAGAGAAGGACAAACCCACATACCTAGATCTACAGTCTCAAGTTCCACCCTATTATCAACAAAAACAATGGAACTCACCAGGTTGGAAAAACTAGTCTACTCAGTACCAACATCCTTGGATTCAAGAATGGAGAGAAGGACAAAACCAAGGAAACCCTCAAGATCCACCTATCTATGTGTCCAACCATCCTTATCCGCAGTTCTCATCGAACAATCTGCAACTTATGTCAGGTTTTGTTCCACCATCTTTACCTCCTATTCCATAAGAACAACCTCTACAATTTCAAAATACAAGCTCCCCGAAACTGACACTATTACTGGCACAGCTAGTGCCAAATCCTAATAATAAGCCCCCTCAAGCTCTTCACAATGTTGAGATTCAAGCCTTCCCTACATATGTTATTACTCCTGTTCGATTATAGGAAATTCAACTAAGACTGGGAAAAGTTCTAGAGAGGCAGAGACCCTCAATAGTCATCCAGGAAGAAGAAGAAGAAGAACTCACCAATCAACCCACGAATGACACTAGGTGGGAATATTTTATTATCCCGAAGAATCAAGAACCCAAGATTCCCCAAAATAAACCTTTACAAATTACGAAGGTCCCTCATCCAAACTGATTGGTAATCAAGAAACCTACCACCCGACTGGAATTTGACATTTTGAATGAATTGAAAAATATTTGTGTCAAGATTCCCCTACTTCAAGCCATTAAAGACATTCCAATCTATAGTAAGGTAGTCAAAGAATTGTGTATTAAGAAGACAGGTAGGAAGAAAAAGGACCCTCCTATAGTACATTTGGTAGGAGGACTTTCCGAATACATATCAGAGCAGCCAAAACTAACAAAATATGGGAACCCAGGAAACCCCATAGTGACCATAACCATTAATGAGGTCTCCATTGGAAACACTCTCATAGACCTAGGGGAAGCCATCAATGTTATGACCACTACTACCTTGGAAAAATTACATTTACAACCTCTTCTTTGGCCTACTCCAACCATTTTGGAATTAGCAGATAAAACTAGGGTTATACCTGAAGGAATTTTAGATGATATCATGGTTACTTTAGCCTCATGGGAGTACCCAGTAGATTTTATTGTCATTCACTCAAAGGATCCTACCAAAGGCCACCCTGTTATTTTGGAAAGACCTTGGCTAGCCACAACCAATGCATTTATTGGTTGTAGAGAAGGAGAAATGACCATCTCAAATGGTCTCTCTATCTAGAAGCTCACCATTTACCCTCCAACTCAAACTATTATGGAGAATCTATGGTGGCTTGAATGTCCATATGAGAATGAAGACTGGGAAGAACCTGTATTTCCTAGTGACCATGCAAGGGCACTTCAAGAGCATACACCAGAAAATGTGCTAAACTAGTTCATTTTTGCTATCACATGTGTGGATTTTCTAGAGTCTTTTCCCCAATTTGAGTACATGTTTGGGGAATAATTTCAAGAACAATTAGACCCATCCATTTTGTCTTTGACATGCTTTTTTTTTGAAATAGACGAGTCTGCCATGTCTTATACTATTCCCTACGAGATTAGTCCAGGGAAATGTTTACATATAAACTCTAGGCTAGATACAAACCAACATAAACAATTAGTAGATATCCTTAAAGAACAAACATGAGAATTTTCCTAGGAATACACTGACATGAAGGGTATACACCTTGACACATGCATCCATCACATATATACCCAGGGGGAAGTGACACCTATTAGGAAACCCCAGATAAGGATGAACCCAACACTCAAAGATATAGTCAAGGAGGAGATTCAAAATTTTCTAAATGTCGGATTTATCTATCCCATATTTGATAGTAAGTGGGTATTGTTGGGGCTCATAAATGTCCTATTCTCATCCACCTTTCCCTTCATCATTATTCACATTTCATCACCCCATTAACCTTTCATGATATCATTTCCATAAATATACTTGGGTTTCAACTTATTGTTCTCCACTTTATTCATTTTAGTATTTAAAAGGAATTTGTGATTAAATGTTAGAAAATCGACATGTTTTCATATATATCTCAAATATGTGTGAGCTTTGTAATGTGTAGTAATATGTGAAGGATTAATTCAAAGGACTTCTTGAATACTTCCTCCACCATTTCAATATTTGAGGAGATAATTCAAGCCCATTCCAAGGAGAATATCATGGAGATTTGGTTGGAATATCTTATCCAAGATATATGAGAGATATGTGTGAGGATTTGAAGGGATTATATTTTTTAATAATGGGAAATAGTTTGAGAGAAAAGTGGATCTGTAATAATGAGATGGTTATCTTATCTTCAAGGCTCTCATGTATAAAATAGAGTGCTCTCTCTTCATGAGAATTCAATTAGGAGCAATTAGAATTCAATCAATTGTAAGTGGAGAATTAGAGTAGTCATTAATTATAGTCTTTAGGATTCGAAAGAGAAAGGGATTCTTAGCTTTGATTCATGATTTTGGTTTTCATGCTTTTATTATTTTGTTATGAATATTGATTTGGTTATTGTAATAGAAGATTTCTTCATTGGCGTGAGCTCACATATGTTGTTGTGTTATTTAAATCTTCACATGTTGTACTTTCTTTTCCTTCATGTAGTTCTCCATTTCTAGATTAATTCCTTCACGCAATTTCTCATTCCTAGATTAATTTCATTTACGCAACTAGATTAATTCAATTCCAAGTCGTGTGTTAGATTAATGATTCTATTTAAATCATGTGATAGATTAATGATTCAATTTCAGTTGTAGCTTAAACATTAGATTAGATTAGTCTCACTTCAATATTGAAAATACTTTGTGTGTGCTTCATCAGTTTATGAACCCCGGGTTGACAAATTAGATAGTTGGGTAAATACTACAATGCAATTAATTCAACATTAGTTTGGCCCAATGTAATGACTGTTGTTCCTTTTGTTCCGATTGTTGTTCCTTTTGCAGGTCATGTTGTTCCTTTGAATAGAACAATTGTCATTCCCTTTACGATTGTTGTTCCTTTACAGGGGTTGCATTTCTGGAGGCTGGGTATTGAAAATAGAAGGTAAGAACCTACGTAGGCGACAAGTAAAACGCTTGTGCTAGAGACTACCTTTGGTTGATGCATAGAGGTTGTTTTTAGGACATCTTTAGAGAAGAAAAGGTATCCCCTCTTGTAGTGGTTCCAAAGAAAGTGACCGGGAAATGGAGAATTTGTGTTGATTTCTAGGAACTCAACAAGGCCACTCTGAAAGACTACTTTCCTCTCCCTTTCATTGACCAGGTTATAGATACCTTGTCTAGAAAGAAGTATTTATCCTTTCTAGATGGGTACCACGGGTACAACCAGATTCTTATAGAACCCGAGGACCAGGACAAGACTACCTTTACTTGTCCTTGGGGCACCTATGCCTATAGGTTCTTACCATTTGGATTGTGTAACGCTCCTGCCACATTTCAATGAGCAGTACTAGGGATATTTGTCGATCTTATTCATGATTGTGTGGAGGTATACATGGATGAATTCAAAATCTATGGAAACACTTACCAGGAAGCCTTAGACAACTTAGAAAAATTCCTCATCAGATGTCAGGAAATGAACCTATCTCTGAGCCATGAAAAATGAAAAATGTTGTTAACTGAAGGAGTGGTTCTAGGAAATCATGTTTCATTTGAAGGGATACAAGTCGATCCTGCAAATATTGAGGTCATTGTTAGACTTCCACCCCCCAAGACTCAGAAAGAGGTGAGAATCTTTCTCGAACATGCTGGATACTACCGACGGTTTATTGAAAATTTTACAAAGATTGTTGCACCTATGTTTGGATTATTGATAAAATATGTTGATTTTGTTTGGACTATGCAATTCAAACTTCCTTCGAAACTTTGAAAGCTAAGTTGTTTGTGGCACCAGCTCTTAGAGGGCCTAATTGGACTCTCCCATTTCATATATCCACTAATGCCTCCGAAACAACAATAGGAGGGGTATTAGGGCAGAAAGAGGACCAACAACCCTATGCCATTTATTTTGTAAGCAAGAACTTGTCCCCTGTCGAGTTGAACTACACAGTCACTGAGAAAGAGTTCTTGGTAGTTGTTCATGCAATTAACAAGTTTCATCATTAAATTATAGGTTATGAAGTATTTTTACATACCGATCACTTTGCCATTAGGTTCCTCATGAATAAACCTATAACTAATGGTCGAGTGACTAGGTGGCTTTTGTTATTGCAAGAATTTAACATCACTGTGCTTGACCGACCTGGAAAGGATAATGTAGTAGCTGAATTTCTTTCCTGAATAAAAAATAAGGATGATGATATCCCTGTAGATGATAGTTTACCAGACGAGCACCTATTTTCCCTTTCTATTAATACCCCATGGTTTGCAGATATGGAAAACTATCTGGCCACTAGGAAGTTACCGTCTCATTTGTCACCTTATGAAAATCGAAAAATTATTACATAGAGTGCTAATTACTCTTGGGTTGGTCATGATCGTTTTTGCACATGTTCTGATTTGATTATTCGTAGATGCGTCCTAGAGGATGAGGTACCTGAAATACTACAAAGTTTTCATGATGAACCATGTGGTGGCCATTTTTATGACAAACGTACAACATATAAGGTATTACATTCAGGTTACTATTGGCCTAGCATTTTCAAAGATGTTGCCAAGTATGTGAGAAGTTGTGATAGCTGCCAAAGGATAGGAAGACCTACTTCATCCAATGAAATTCCTTTGCAAGCCCAAGTTATGATAGAACCCTTCAAAAAATGGGCCCTTGACTTTGTAGGACCAATTTCACCCATGTCCTGTAGGAAGAACTACATTTTGGTTTGTACGAACTATGTCACCAAATGGATAGAGGCAAAATCCCTATTCAGGGCTATAGAGAAGTTTGTTGTCAAATTTATCTATGAAGACATCTTTACCCACCTCTATGTCCCTCATGAAATTGTTACTGACCAAGGCATTCAATTCACTTCCAAGCTGTTGAAAGAGCTAAGAGAGAAATATGGGATTAAACACTGTAAATATTCTCCATACCACCCGCAAGCCAATGGTCAGGTAGAATCCACAAACAAAGTTTTGGAAGCCATCTTGACCAAGAATATCCAGTTACATCACTGGGATTGGGTTTATAGGCTCCCAAAGGCTTTGTGGGCATATCAGACTACCTGGAGAAATACTAGTGGACATACCACTTATGAGCTAGTGTATGGGAAACAAGTACTTTTACCTATAGAATTCCAAGTAAGGACCTTTCGTATTTCCATAGAGTTAGGATTGAACCTATATGAGGCTCAAAAGCAATGATCCCTACAACTAAATGAGTTGGATGAAATCAGACAAGATGCCATCCAATGAACGATATTAGTCCAAAACCAGAGGAGCAAGTGGCATGACAAGTTTATTAAGAAGAAGCACTTCTAGCCTAGTGATTGGGCTCTATTGTTTGATTCCTGATTCAAAACCTTCAAAGAAAAACTCACCACCCGGTGGTTGGATCCTTACAAGGTAGACACTGCATATGAAAATGGAGCTGTAAAAATTAAAACAATTGACGATGGACAAGTATCCTTTGTGGTAAATGGACACTGACTTAAGTTTTATCATAAGCCCATTTCCAGAGAAGATTTTCTACAGGTCATGTCAGATGACAAGGCATTGGCTATAGTAGATGGGGAATTCCCCCCTTGTTCTTGAAATTTTTTCTGAAATTTCCTACTGTACATATGTAAATAGTTTTTGAATTTTGTTAATAAGGCAATTCTAGATATTTCTGTAAGTATTTATTTCACCGGGAGTACACAGTTTCAAGGATATTTCTTCAAAACATTGTTATACTTGAATTTTGTGTCTACTAAAGCGTTAAATGAATATTGACTTACTGTATTTAGCCATATTTTTGCAAACATGCTCATTTGTTTTAAGGCATTCTAAAGCAGTTGCTCTTGAAACTCTTCACCACTGTATAAGGAAGTGATACCATAACTATCAAGCCTAGAGGCCTCTCATACATTTTTTCCAAGAAAATTGAGTAAGTGAGTCAAGTGTCTTTATCAAAGAGTAACAAGGAAGTCTAATTAGCGGTTAGTCATGGAAACATCACAATAACTACAAAGGAAGAAAGTAAGTTGAGCCTAGAGATACCTTTCTGTTCTTTCTCAATGGTACCATCCACTACACACTAAATAGATTGATTATATCATATCTTTAGATAGGCCACATCTGCTTAAGTACCCCTTGCATTGGGACAATCACTAATAATATAATGGAAAGTCATCCTATAACATAAATACCATCCCAATTAAAAGAAAACGAAAGAAAAAGTTGTTTCAGAGCTATTCCCCCATCTTCTTGCATAAGCACTCTTATACTAAAATCTTAAAAGATGGAGGGCCAGTCTCTAAGGGTTTAAGAGGCTAACCCGCTGGGATATTGAACAGGTCTCCTAGCAGTGGGTACCGGCCTATGGTATGACTAGGTAAACCCGTTGGAGTATTGAACAAGCTTGCTGGCAGTGGGGCATTCTACCAAGCAAGGATGGTAATATGACAAAAATAAATAATAAATCTAAACTTGTCCTAATGTACGACATTACTTGTAGACAAAGCTAACATGAAGTATGAGTGGTTAACCTACGGTTAATGAATCTCATAAACTTTCCATTGGGAAATAACTCTAAGACTATCTTGAAACTCTCTTGCCTACCTCTTCTTATCTATATATAGGATCTCTTATCCTATAGGTGGGGCCATCTTCTAACTGTCTCATCAGACCAAGCTGTGAAATTTTATCTTTACACTTGACATACTATAAATCTTTGACTATTGGGGGATACTGACTAGTTTCCTATACTTTTGACTGTGAGGTGTCACAATACTTAGGTGTGGGGGAGGGGTTCATGAGCTGACAAATGATCATTGCCTAGAGAAGTAAATCTTTGCAAGAATTTTTGTATTATTTCTATGATATAGGTTATTACAATGATAGTCATGTTATTTTTGAAATGCTTAAACTCCTGTGTGCTATAAATTACTTAACACATATTTAACAAACCATTCTTTATCGGTTCATCGTTTAATTACAAAATTCATATTGTAGGTTTTAAAATACATGTTTTATTCTTTCTATAACCCGTTAATTGTAGGTTTTTGACATTATATGGCGTATGAAAGAAGATTGACTGAGCATGGAGCATCTTTCCTTTGCTCATTAACTACCGTGATTGTTAAAAACACTTCAAAGTTGCAGGCTATCCATTATAAGAGGTGAAAATGCACTTAACAAATAGGTACCGGATGAAGTACCATATGAGGTACCGGATGAAGTGTCGTATGAGGTGTCGAATGAGGTGCCATGTGAATTACACACCAGTAAATGTCCTAGATTCCAGGTAACCAAAATTCACTAACATTCAATTAAATTGGTTGCAGGCATTGATTAAAAGATGCTTCATATGTTTATGATCAAATTTCCAAGTTAAAAGACTTGGACATTGATCTAAATACGCACCATTACATTTCCCCAAAGCTTACCATCGAATTTTAATTTCCCACACATGGCAGCTTGCGCACACATGTGTGCAATGTATTCCACCTTAACTGCATCCAAAATCAGGCTGGGCACTCTATTATCTCATTTTCCCTTGCCATTTTCTCTCCTCTACAGTAATAAATCATGCCCAACCTTTGCCACCTCATCCTCTGTTCAAAACACATTCGGCCTGTGCTCAATCCATGCCACTACTTGGCTCTATTATGCCCTTTCTTGGTGAATTCCACCTCTATCGTAATGCCCAGGAGATACGAACCCTCCTCTTATGCAGACTTGTTTGCCATTTCCAAATTTGCACAGTGCAGAGAATTGTTTTTGCGCACTGGCTGGGGGCCATTTCTGTCTAGTTTGTAGGGCCATGATGATGGCCTCTCTATTCAATTTGTAGTTGGTTTTGATGGTAAGACAACACATGTAGGGTATCTTACCTTTGAATTCATAGAAGAGTCCATTGCTGCTGTAACAAATCTCCCAAGAATGGGAGATAGATGATTCAAAAACCACCAAATGTCGCGCTCAAGTTACAATAGGGTGTTTAAGCCCAAATTCGAGAGCATTTCAAGAGAAAAAGGGTATGCTGAGGAGTGGATAAAGGAAGAATTGGTCAATCCCCTCATCGTCATCACAAGGTTAATTACATGTGAAGGTAGATACTCTAATTTTAAATCTTGTCATTTTAGATTGCTGGCTCATTTTCTGTTCAAAAAACCCTTGAACTTCCCCTTCTATTTTCTCAAAATCTTGGAGAAGATGTCCTCTCAAGTGAGAAAAAATGTGACTAATCCCCACAATAGTCTCTTTCACCATGTCTTGATCAAGTTCCTTGTTCTAGTCAAGTTAGAGAAACATGGACAAAATTGGGATGCCTTTATCTACCAATTTGCAAATCCTCACTTGACAGTTAAGACCGACAAAAAGCCACTTAACCTAAAAACTATCTCTCCATCCAAGCCTCACTCTCCAAGAACCCCAAACTCCCTTGCACAAACCCTCTCTTTGCCGGAACAATAACAAAAGATTTTTGATATCCCTACTTCTTCATCGGGTAAAAAGACCAAGAGAAAAGACCAAAACAAGCCCATTGTTGACCCCCCAATGCCTTCACTCTCTCTTGATCCTACACCTAAAAATCTCGAAGAAGTAATGAAGAAAGACTTTCCCATAATTCCCACAAACAAGAGGGGAGCCAATT
This sequence comes from Picea glauca, assembly GCA_000966675.3. Taxonomy (NCBI): domain Eukaryota; kingdom Viridiplantae; phylum Streptophyta; class Pinopsida; order Pinales; family Pinaceae; genus Picea; species Picea glauca. The sequence continues at coordinate 396,781 of JZKD02S2423082.1, forward strand.
GATTTGGTAAGGGACCCTTTAGGAAGAGTACCCAGAACACAAGAATCAAGCCTTATGCAAAACCTCCACATGCTTCGGATCTGATCCAAGTTTCCTCCGACATTGAGATCCCTCATAAGAAACTTAGGGAAGTCTCTGCGGATGGACTAGAGCCAATAAGGAAAAAAATATTAGAACCTACCTCACCTTATCGATATCCCATCACACCTACTTCACCCATGCCCATTTTAGATCCTAAAACTGATAGATTGTCCACATCCCTCAAAGGATATAAGCCTTCCTCAGAGACCATTGATTTTTTACCAACCATGGAGCAACTACAAAAAGAAAACCATCAGCTTCTCCAACATATGGAAGAGAGGAAGACAGTAGATGTACACCTTCATCATGAAAATGAAATCCTTCAGGAAAAGGTCAACTCCCTTCAGTTGTTGGTTGATGAAATGACTAAATATAACCGTAGCCTCAGAGAACAATTAAAGCAACACAAGAGGCACAAGGCTAAGTCTACATAGAAAGAAGGAGAGGCTTCCAAAGCTAATCCTCCTTAGCAAGCCTAGTCACGAGGGGTATCTTCTTTTTGTTCGCAGTGGGACCTGCAAAATTGTAAGTGTGGGGGTAATGTTGGGCCCGAGATATGATCACTTTCATGACGGTTATTATACACTTTTGCCAGATGTACATATGTGTTTTTCATACTTTAAAGGATTTTTTTGAAGAATTTCATGATAAAATGGTATGATCTCCATAAGGTACGTGTAATTCATGTTTAATGATTGAATCAAGTATAATTCATCATGTTTTATGATTTCTAAGAGCTAATTCACGTTTTTTGGTGTTACAGGGCAAAAACGCACTACATTTCTAGTTCCAACACTTGATCCAGCACTCGATCTGACACTCTATCCAGCACTGTGTATTACACAAAAACATAGGGTGACTTGGCAGTTAAGGTATTGGCATCCCGTGATGGGAAAATCAGGCACGTGGGTTTAGTTTATCCTTTCCCCCTCCAGCTATTGAGTTCTAGACAATTCAGTTTCAATTGTCCAAAGAGGGTGATTATTGGCTCGCTCCATTTTATCAGTTAGGTCATCATTTATTGTAATTTGCCTAATTTAGAAGTGGTTCGACCCTCATATGGTTGACCACTTGGTCTATAAGATTATAAATACTACTAGGATGGTCAAATAATTGTTAAGTAGCATAACCAAGTAGAAGAACTAGTGTTTTGGAGACAAACTCGTTTTTCTCTGTTTTGAGTTTTTACATTGCCAAAATTATGCCAGAACTGCATTTTCAAGTTTTAATGGTGAATTCATCTTGTTAAGTTCGTGGTGTGCTTTTAGGGAGTGAACACAACTTGTTGGGGGCCCCACCAACAGTCTGGTAACTATCTTCATGTTTGTTTATGGATTTCCTAATTTAAATGTTCTCTTTTATTTTATGTTCTCTTTTAATTTAACTGTTCTCTTTTAATTTAATTGTTTTCTTTTAACATGCATTGATTTTGTAGATTAGGAACAAACTTGCAAGTCTCTATACTAACCCCATGTGCATTTAGATGTTAGATTATGCTTTCTTTTATGATTTTATAGTCTAGTTTAAAACAGATTTTAATTAGAATAGAACAAAGTTTGATTTGGGTTTTCTTTGACAAGGATTGACGGATGGATAGAATTAATTATAGCTTGTTTATTTCAGTTTTATATAGATCTCATTTAATTAGTTGTTGGTTAATGTAGATTGTTAATTTACTTTCATAGTTTAATTTATGTTTTCAATTATTTCCTTATTGTAGTTTGAATGGTTAGAATAGACATAGTATAGTTTTGTTTTACACAATTTCCTTTCCTAGAATTAAAATGCAATTAAATTTCTTATTTAAATAATGATGATCTTGTTATGTTGTTGATGGTTTATACATGAATATGCAGGGTATTAACATTATTTTTTTCATGGCTAAATTCTCATTGGATTGTTTAATCCATACCTTTCATTTTTCCATTGAGATTAGTATTGAGCTTATATGATTGGAATTGTCATTTGTTGTCAAGTGCCATCGAGATATTATCCGACATCGAAGACATTCACACAACCACCAACATTATATTTTAATTGTCATAGGTTAAAAGAATAATTTTCCTTCTTTCATAGATATAGTTTCTTGCTTTCATAGTTTAGAAAATAGTCTTATTTGCTACTGTAGGATAGATAGACTTTGCTTTGAT
>JZKD02S2423116.1:0-28159 GCA_000966675.3 Picea glauca
TTCATCCTCGGTTGAACCAGTGCCCCAGGTGGTTGATCTGGTTCCATCATCGATCATCCCCACTCTTCACCTGAACAATGAAACCTGAGTGGTCGATCTAGTTATACCATTGATCAATCCCACTCTTCATCCGAAGAGTGCCAAAGTGGTCGATCCAGTTCCATCATCGATCGATATCACTCCTCCCTTGAAGAGTGCAACCAAAGTGGACGATCTGGTTCTGCCATCGGCCAATTGCACTCCTCCCTTAAGGAGTGCCAAATTTGTCGATCTGGTTTTTCCATCGGTCGATCCCACTCCTCCCTTGAAGAGTGAAACCCAAGTGATCAGTTTGGTTCCATCATCGATCAATCCCACTCCTAAATCAAAGAGCGAGGATGTCGCTCAGGTATACCTCATTAATACTAATTTGCTCAGACAAGGGGGCACTTCACCCATCCTATTGGCACCCCCTTCAAGTAATCAGATGATTTCTATTAATTGGAATCATTTGACAGAACATCATCTTCCCTCTTATGTTCCTTTCCAAATCACCATGCAGGTTTGTGATAGGAATATTCCTAACACTGTGATAGATGAAGGTTCTTATGTAGCATCTTATCTGTGAATGCTTGGCAAGCTTTTGGTTCCCCGCAGCTTGCGCCCGGGACTCAAAATCTGTTGACCTTTGAAAAAAGAGTTAGTCAACCTTTAGGGATCCTTCCTTAGTTTTCGGTTACTTTGGGAGGAAAAATGGTCTACGTTGATGTGATGGTAGTTCACGACCCCTTGGACTTTAATCTACTCCTCGGGTAAGACTATGTCTATGTTATGAGAGATTTTTTGTCCACTCTTTTTCGAGTGATGTGTTTACCTCATAATGGAAACATAGTACGATCGACCAACTTTCATTCATTAGCCTCATCTGATGGTCAACCATCCACTTTCCCTGAACGGTCCATACATGCCAACGATGTCTGCCCCACCACAGGTCAATTATGTAACGACCTGGCCCATGCGTTCAACCCTGCAAGAGAGGGAATATATCCCTTCTCTTTAATTAGATATGGTAGTTGACATGGTCATCTCTTCAATAGGGATATTAGAGCCAAATCTCCCTACCCTTATTGAGGTCGTCGACATGTATTCTTTCCGGAGTGTTTTTCTTCCATCTAACGAAGATCTCCTGGAAGCCATGGCTGACGTTTGTCCATTGACATGTATTATTTTCATAGCCTTGTCCTCTTGGAATCCATGATCAAGGAGAGGTTTTGAGGACAATTTTACTCTCTATAGCAAGCTTGTTAAAAAAATGAAACAAAAATCTATGGATTGAACCTAGATCTACGAGCATAGTTTTCCTCTCTGTGGCAAGCTCATTAAAAAATGAAACAGAAGCTATGAGCATAGTTTTTCTTCTCTGTGGAAATATCATTAAAAAATGAAATAGAGGTCTTTAGCATAGTTTTTCTTCTCTGTGGAAAGCTCGTTAAAAAATGAAACAGAAGCCATGAGCATAGTTTTACTTCTCTATGGAAAGCTCGTTAAAAAATGAAACAGAGGTCATAAGCATAGCTCTTTTCCTATGTCAAGCTCGTTAAAAAATGAAACAATCACCTCTCATGTCAAGTTGAGTCTTTTCACTAGATCTCATAGATATCGAGTCAAGTCTTTAGATAGATCTCATAGATGTTGAGTCGAGTCTTTCGTTAGGTCTCGTATTTGAAACTTTCTTTCATCCTCCCTTATCCTTTTTCTCCATCTAGTACAGAAATTGGTGACAACCTCAAAGTCGACGAATGAAATGAAGATTGGGGGGCATGTCTCTAGCCTTTGATTATCATTCTGGAGTTAAGCCACGAGATTTTCAATCTGGGGGCAGAGTACCAACCATCCATGGGTATCCCTACCTTTGGAAATTACCTTGGGAATTTACAATCATACGTTTAATTTTGTTTCAAGCTTGTGTAAAAATGAAACCAATACCAAGCTTAGTCTTTGTTATTTATCATGCTCATAAATACATGAGAATGTGACCAAGGAAAATTTTATCACTTTTTTGGACTTGTAAAGGTTATACAAAAAAGGAACCCCCTGGAGTCTCATGTAATCTCTTTTCAAACTCTCTAAACATGAAAATATTTTCGAGTGACCTTGCTTCCTTTCACACTCATTAAAAGGTTTGAAAAGGCATCTTTCGAGTGGTAGTTTATCACTTTTTCGGCCTTGTGAGACTAAAATTACAAAAAAGGACAACCCTGGAGTCGCCTTTAAGTTCTTTTCAGACTCTCTAAACATGAAAAAGCACCAAGTTTTCCTTCTCTGAACTCTCTAAAATACACATTGAAGGACCCATATGGGAACGATCCCTGACTTCTTCCAGTTCGGTAAACAAAGGAAGAGGAACTTATCGAAGGTGAGTTATATCGAGCATGTGTTATCCTCATCGAGCTCGTTAAATTAAAAATAGGTACTCATCTATCTGGGTGGGGGAAAAGATTGAAGGAAGTGGGTCAAGTTTTTTGAGAATCCTTTATGACAACTTTTGTCACCCTTGAACATGGCACATGTTTGTGTCTCGTCTTACAGTTGGGTAATTCGCTTGTCTCTGAGTCATACCAATTCCATGTGTCACCATACTTTTTCATCCAGTCAAAGAGTGCTCTTATTTTCGTCACATTACATTCTTGGTACTCATCTAGTCAATGCTTCCAAGTCAGTTGTCATGCCTCATCATGTTCAAGGGAATTTTTTACTTCAACCCATCCATCTGCAGTATTTCCAATTTCCATTTCATGTGTCAGTCCATACTCATTCGATTCACCATCTTACATCACTTTCCTATGTCAATTTTGTGTCGGTGATGGGGGATACATCAAGGCCCTCCTTCGATGAGTCTTTTCCTGTCGACTTCAACACATCATCCATGAATTAGACTTAGAAACCAGTTAGTACGTTGGGACATGCATGCCTGAATGGAAGGCATCCTCTCCTTCGACAATAGGTTTACATCATTGACCTCTGATCGTATGATTCCACGAATGTTCGACTTCATCTCATTTATTCACATTCGTTGGATTGTACTAGGGTACATTGGGAGTCATTGAAATCATTGGTGATTTCCCTCACACTTTTTAATGGTTTACCTCAATGATCGGTAATCAAGTGGTTTTTTCCATGTTTGACATCAAAACATCTATTCACATGGCTAGATTTGTGCCACATATTCTTTTCTCGGGATGTGAGGGAGATAATTTGAGCATATTGATATATAGACTGTTACATAGATCCACATTGTATTGATTCGTGGCTATGTTTTATCATCTCTTAGCTCCACTGTGTATTTCTCGTGTCTACAATCAGTTCATGTCGTGGAGGTATGGATCCGCATTCTATCTTTGGTGGCCATATCCTAAGTCAATATTTTTCATGGATCCATAGTGTATTGGTCGGTGGTCGTGCTTTGAGTCATCTCATATTCTGAGAATAGGTATGCCTGCCTAGGAAATGGAACACATATTAATATTGTTTGATGGTTGTTTGCAGCTTCTTCCAGGTTCTCCAACACCACGCCCTTGCATTGCAGAATTGTAAAGTGTTTTGACCATCAATTTTTCTTCTGACCTCACACTTTAGGGGTCATATTGTTACACATCAAATTTCCACACCTAGGTATCTCTCCCTAAGTGTCGCAAGTGTCGTAAAAGTGTCATATGAACCTTGCTAAGTGTCGCATACACCTAGACGCCATGAAACAACATAAGTCACAATCCCTAGTCAATGTGGAGGAGAAATATAGTATATGAAGGTAAAAATACTATGTGCACATGAATTATTATTAATATTCATGAAAAGGAAATTAATTTAGTGTGAGAATCCACCTCACATTTGGTTTCGTATTTTTTAGGGGAGGTTGAGGATCTCATGGATGGTTGAAATATTTCCTCCTTAAAATACTTGAGAGATATTTCCTCCCTAAAATCCTTAAGAGATATTTTCTCCCTAAATATCTTGGAGATCCCATTTTAGTGTATTTGATGAGTGATCCTCTCCATGGTGGTTAAGCCTCCAAATCCTATATAATGAGGGCTTTCCATGGAGAAGGGGGGGAATATTAGAGGTATCAAACTTATGATATTGGGAGGAATATTTTGGATATCAAACCCATGATCTTAGGAGTATCGTGCAAGGGATGGACAAGGAGGACTTGGAGAGGCTGGTGCAACTGCATCTACAAATTGTAAGTGTATTCTTAATGTTCTCATTAATATATGCTTGGCCTATTTTCTTCTAGTTTATGTATATTTACATATGCTTGTCTATTATGGATGAATTTGGTTTAAACTAATCTTGGTAGAGTAGGAAGTCTTTGTTTTTCTTCATTGTCCATTGCATTGCAGGTATCATGTCATGCTAAGGAGCTTGGAAGCAAGTTCAGATTGGATAAAGCAAGGACAAGCTTCGAAAAAAGGTACATCATACCTTCTGCCTCTCTTTATTTTGATTAACTTAACTAGATTTAAAGGGATGTTAGTGTCCATTTGCATATTTCTGTCTCAGTATTAGGGGTCTAGAATCTAATGGAAGATTCACTTGTCTGTAGGAAGATTTTCCTATAACAGAGGCATTTTCTTGGACTCAAGAAGAAAACAAATATTTTTATAAAGTTAAGGAGGCTATGTGTACAACTCATGTCTTGGCCACACCTAAGGACACATTATATGTAGTTAATAAATGACACCCTTAGCTAATAGGAAGACACTTCAAGGTAAAAATAGATCATGATAGTTTCAAGTACTTCTTGGAACAACAATCATATTTAGAAGAGAAACAAAAATGGGTTACAAAGATGCTAGGTTATGACTTTGAAATTATATACAAAAAAGGAAAACAAAACATGGTGGCAGGTGCACTTTCAAGGAAAGAAGAATAAACATAGGATTTACTATGTGTTATTTCCATTCCACAATATGATTAGGTGGAAGAAGAAAGGATATGATGGAAACAAGATTAGAAGGTACGCAATATCATTCAACAACTAAAAGAGGATTGAAGTGAATTAGATAATTTTTTGTGGAAGAATGATTTGTTGTGGTATCAAGATCACATATATTTATGTAAGAGTTTGTAACTCAAAAACAAGGTCCTTTTGGAATTGCACACTTCTCCTATAGGAGGAAATTCAGTATTCTTGAAAAATTACCACATGATTAAGAAGGATTTTTTCTAGGAAGGTATTAAAACTGATGTTCACAAATTTATGTTTGATTGTGTGGTCTACCAACAGAATAAGGGAGAGACAATCAAGACCACGGGTCTCCTACAAAAATTATATATTCCATGCCAACTTTGGGAAGAGGTTTCAATGAATTGTATTACAAGTCTACCCAAGTCTGAAGGAAAGAATGTCATCATGGTTTTAGTGGATCAACTCACAAAGTTTGCCCATTTTTTCTCTCTTTCTCATCCTTTAAAAGAAAGTACAATAGCCACAACATTCATGGAAATAGTTCATAAGCTACATGGAATCCCCAAGATTATTGTATGTGATAGAGACACAATTTTCAATGGAAATTTTTGAATTTAATTATTTTCTTGTTTGGATACTCAATTGACTCATAGATCCTCTTACCATCCTCAATCTGATGGGAAAACTAATATTGTGAATAAATTTATAGAAGGATATTTTGTTGTTTTTTAGTTGATAAACAAACACAATGGGTCAAGTGGTTTCCCTTGGTAGAATGGTGGTACAACACATTGTTCCATACTTCATAAAAAATGTCCACATTTGTGGCACTTTATGGATATTATTCTCCATCCATCACATCACCTTTGAGAGGGAAAGCGAAGGTTCAAGTATTGGAGGACCACATAGAGCCTCAACTAGAGGTTCTTAAAATATTTAAGGACAACTTGTTTACAACACAAAATAGGATGAAACAACAATAAAATCAACATGCTAAACCCTAGAAAAATCCCCATGCTAAGCATAATTCCTCGTGTAAATCCCTAGATATTGAGTTATTATATATCTATTGTTATATTAGTGTTTCCGGCTAGACCCTTTAATTGTAATTGTACCATTTGTCTCATATGTGTGTGTGTGTGTAGGAAACAAATGGTACAATTACAATTAAAGGGTCACACACACTAAGGAGACCTAGTTTCAAAATCTCATATTGTATTGTAAAATGAGGTTTCCCCTTTAATTGTCATTGTGTGTATATATATATATATATATATATATATATATATATATATATATATATATATATATATAGAGAGAGAGAGAGAGAGAGAGAGAGAGAGAGAGAGAGAGAGAGAGAGAATTGGTACAATTACAATTAAAGGGGAAACCTCTCCCACTAAGGATATTTTCCCCCTCGAAGGTGTGGGGTTACTTATCTTTCTATTTTAAGGCTATTTGGGTGTTTGTTGTGTAACACATTTCTATTTTTTCATGTTGTTTTTTTATTTACATTTGAATTTCAATTGCAATTTCATTATGATGTGTGAATAGTAACTTATTTTCTTGTTAATTCAATTTATGTTATTAGTTTAGCTTAATTATAAAAAAAATTGTTAGTTGAACGTCCCCATGAAGCCAAGTGAGCGAAAAGAGTAGAACAACTAGGTTGATCTTGGTTGTGTCAAGTTGAATAATTGTTAAAATAGTATAGTTAAAACAAATTCTTGTAATTCATATTACCCATATGATTGGTACATAAAACCAAAGGCCGTATTCTACCAAGTATGTTGTTAGGTTGTTCCTCTTACAAAGATACTTCAATTTGTTAGTTTATCAAATTGGTTAGAGAAATTTTGATATAAGAAACCCCCAAAACCATTAAAATCACCAATAACTACTACATATGGTGTTTAAGTCCAATGGGGAGTTTTGACAATATGGATAAAATTGACCGCATTGTCGGAAATTACTAAGAAATTCTCAAAATTTTGTTATATTTTTTTCTTGGTGCCCTGATATTCGTCGAAATTTTGACTGTATCCTATATTCATCAGAATTTCGACTCCCCTTAGATAGTTTGCAATAAAACCACCTTCTTAGTGTCCCACTCAACTACGACAAAAATCGTCGGTATCCAGGGAAGATCGTTGATGGCGTCATGTTGACATCACTGTCATGACCCACCACTACCCCATGGAACCCACGTGGCACTACCACATCATCAAAGTATTCGTATCATGGTGCGTTTGACACCTTGGGGCTTAATTATGCTATCTAGAGAGGGCTAAAAATGATCGTCGATGGTTTAATATTCATGCTAAGATGTAATAGGTTGTCTCAAAGCGTCAATTAAACCTTACTGGAAAAGAGATATTAAAAAGGACAATGAATAATGGATGAATGGGGTGAGATTATAAAAAAAATTCATGATGTGGTTGGAAAGGACAGTACCTGACACATAGTTGTTCCACCTAATAGGCTATGAGTGAATCTCAAGTGCGAAGTTAGTTAATGCAACTGGTGACATCGTATGATGGTCGATCTTGACCAGTGCCACCCATATTTTATACCCCTTTGTATAATGAAGGGACACTAGCCCATGGCATTATAAGGGTCCTCCATCAATATTTTGCTACATCAACTTCTTTAAGTGAGACTGGCACCAAGAAACTATTGCGTTATTGTGGGTAAGAGGGTTAGTGTCAGTGGGTTGAGACCTAACATAGTATGTCGACCATGGGGGAATATTGGGAAGGATCTAGGTGGTCAGATAATATCAAGTCACGGTACTAAATTTGTATATCGATGGTGCCACTAGTTAAGAATAACTACACCGCATCAACAATAGTCAAGGAGGCCCCAAGACAAAGAAAGGATGAGTCTCCAGTAGCAGTGGGATGACCAAAGGAAAGGAGAACATATTAAGGGGAGGAATCGATGATGCCAATAGTGATGATATATTGCAACAGTATAAGGAGACGAGAGACAAAGTAGTTCAAAAGAAGGAGCATGTCCATATTGGTCGATCCAAATGGGTGTTGAAGGTGTTTGACCCAGGTATAGGATATGGTGGAAGTTATCTCTCAACAAGACCATCACTCATGTTGAACATATAACTGGTTGTATGAATCCGTCCCATCCCCACCATAATCATTTTCCTCAAGTTGGTCCATAACACATCATCAACCATTAACCATCACTTCCACTACTCTCTTCCCGCCTAGTGGTGCACCTTCCATATTCATACTACACTCCATATATCCCATCAAACCCTTAAGTGCACTACCAATTTTGGAACCCATTCACACTATAAGATGCTTTGGTACCACCCCATAGTGTGAAGTCGGTGACCGGATAAAAAACACTTCTAAGTATCGGTTGAGGCGGTCAATTATCCACAACAAGGAGAAGCATGCCTAAAGTAAGCACAATAAGAGTAAATTGATGTTGTCAACATCATCGCCTCAAAGCTATAACAATTGGCTCGAGGACGTGTGAATACATGTGAAGTTAGTTATGAAGGACTTATGTAACTGACCTATGGGTCAAGGTGGTCCCCATCGTGAACATAATATGTAAGGTTGTAAGTAGAGAGATAGGAAAGGAGAGGCTTGTTAGAGAGACCTTAGGAGGAATATTTGGAGAGAACAAAAGTGTAGAATTTGTATTACCCTTTGCCTATTTTTCTAATGGAGATTGTAATTGTGATGTATTTCATGTAAAGATCCTACTATTATGAGGAATTAATGGAATATCAATATTATTTTGACTCATACTTGTCTTATATGTGATGTTTGTTGTGATATTTAGTGTTTATCTACAGTATTTAAGGGATGTTTAATGCATCTTTGTAATAATGTATGAATCTACCTACATGAAATTATATTACAATTTATATCAATTTGATATTTCGGTCTGTATACCTACATGAAATCTACCTACTATTTCATATTTTAGTTTGAATACCTATAGGAAATTATATTACAAGTTACAGGTTTGTAGAAAATTTGTACATTTGTATATACCTTTGTTTGTGCAATTGGAAACTTAAACCCCTTATGCAAAAATACCAAAAATTGTCTTGTAGGACAAAGAGGGAAAATTTTGTGTTGGTGTAAATTTTTCCTTGGTGCAAAATGCATGCCCAGGTCTCAAAACTCATTCAATTTGAGTGGTTCAAATTGTAAATGATTTTTTAATTCATTTTACATAAGCCTATATACTCAGTTTTCCATTTGCAGTCATAACAAATTCAGTTGTGCAAAAATAGGCAAAACATGCCTAGTAAAACCCTAGAAATGCACAACTTGTTTGTAAAAAGTAAGCCAAGGTTGTAATATACCTTATATTTCACTTGCGCAACTTATTTGCAAAAGGTAAGCCAAGTTTGTATTATACCTTCAATCATTTGCAATAAATGCATCTACCAAAACACTAAGGACATGTGGCACCTTGTCGTCAAACTTATATCGCATAGGAGGTTTTATAAAACCACCTACTCTGCATCCCATTCAACTATTCCTTTCATGGATAATTAGGGTTTTTGCAAGGATTTCCATTGTTTTTGCTACTAAAATAACCTTTGGAGAAAGGAAATTTGTCACATAAGAAGAGATTAGGATTAAGGTTGTAAACCCTCCCTAATTCTTGTTGTAACCTTGAATTATTGGAGGATTTCACTACTGTATTTTTCTTTTTAGTTGAAACCTATCCAGTCATCTTGATCGTGTTATAAGATTAGATGTCAAGAAATGATGTATTGTTGATTGTTCATTCAATAATAAATTTGTCCTACTTTATCTACCATCTAGGGTTTCATATTATGGTTGTTCCTTCTATCTTTATTGGTTGCATGTTATTCTTGGTTGTAATTCCATGGTTGTGATGATGCATTTTATATAAGGATTCTTTGTTATCCTTGCATAATCTAAAAATTTGTTTTGGACTAATTATGGAAGATTAGTGAATGGATTAATTACATCTTCTCCATCATATTCAAACCATATTGTTCTTACATCTGGACTACTTAGCCCCAATGGTAATCTCTAGACTCCATATCCCTGAGGGTTAGCTCTAATGTAGAAGAAAGAGGAAACGTTTTGCATTGTTGTAAAAATTTCCTTGATGCAAAATGCATGTGAGGCTGCACTCAAATGCACTATCAGGTCTAAAAACTCATTCAATTTGAGTGTTTCAAATTGTAAAGGATTTTTTAAGTCATTTTACGTAATCTTGTATACTTATTTTTTCATTTGCAATCACAAAAGACTTTGTTGTGAAAAAAATAGGCAAAAGATGCCTAGTAAAACCCTAGAAATGCACAACAACGTGTTTGTAAAATGTAAGCCAAGGTTGTATTATACCTTATATTTTAGTTGTGAAAGTTTTTTTTTTTTTTTTTTGGGGGGGGGGGGGGTGTTTTATCATATTTTACCTATTCATGTTGTTAATTTTGTAATTGCAAGTTTAAAAAGGGTTTTTGTGCAAAAGAAACAAAGTTTAACTTGTAATTTGGGAGGTTGAAACTGTACTAAGTGACCAAACTAAAATGCACGCCCAAGATTACCTATAGCTCCATAAATAGTTTTATAAGCTTTAATATGGAGTTATATAGATTTTTAATTTACCTATGCCATTTAAAGTGAAATTGAAGAACTAGTGAGACTTCTTTTATACACCTAGATTTGGGATTTCATGTAAATTTGGAGAATAAATTACCTTGGACTAAAATGCACACCCTAGTCTCAATTTTGACCCAAATTGAGTGGTTCAACATGAAGAAGGTGTAATTTGTGATTTCACACCTGTCTATAACCTTATATTGGCATCTTAACATAGAAACCTACCTAATGTGCATAAAAGCTAAAAATTGTCTTGGAAAACCAAAGGGCCAAATTGTTAAAGTTGGCTATATGGAACTACATGCCCAAAGTTAGCTAAGCCTCCATAATTTAAGAATTAAGTTTTAAATTGATGATTACAATATTTAAGTTTGCACAATTAGGAGACCATATACACTCTTTTTTGAAGATGATTTATATGCACAAAGATGCATGACCTCTGGATGAATCAGAGGATGGTGCGTTATGAGATAAATCAAGGTCAATGACTTCTAACCAACCAATGATAAAAGAAAATGGCATAAGACTTAACAATACATAATTAACCCATATACGAAAATACTTTAAAGAGAATAAATCATAGAAAAGATAGAGTTTGTTCACCTCCAAATTGATTGAATATTCAAAGTTGGAGAGTGTAATTTCTATTTTTACATCCTACATATATACCTTTGTTTATCCATTTAGAGAAATAAAATCATTTGTTGTGCAAAAAGACCAAAAATTGCTTTATAGAATGAAGAGGTCAATATAACAGGAAATATTACAAGTTACAAGGTTGTAGAAAAGTTGTACATTTGTCTATACATTTGTTTGTGCAATTGAAATTTTGAAACCCTTTTCTATGAAAAATGACCAAAAATTGTCTTATAGGACAAAGAGGACAAATTTTGCATTGCCGTAAAATTTTCCTTTGTTCAAAATGCACACTAGGCTACACTAAAAATGTACTCTTAGGTCTCAAAACTCATTCAATTTGAGTGGTTCAAATTGTAAATGATTTTTTAAGTCATTTTAGATATTCCTATATACTTAGTTTTGTATTTGCATACACAAAAGAATTTGTTGTGCAAAAATAGGCAAGAAACAACTAGTAAAACCCTAGAAATGCACAACATGTTTGTAAAAAGTAAGCCATGGTTGTATTATACCTTAGATTTGAGTTGTGCAAGTTGTTGGGGATGTCGTTTATCATATTAGACTCGTTCATGTTGTTAATTTTACAATTGCAAGTTTAAAAGGGTTGTTGTGCTAAAGAGACAAAGTTTGCCTTGTAATTTGGAAGGTCAAAATTGTACTAAGTGACCAAATTAAAATTCACGCCCAAACTTACCTGCAGCTCCCAAAGTTGTTTTATAAGATGTAATGTGTAGTTAGATATATTGTGAATTTACATATGTCATTTAAAGTGAAGTTGAAGAACTAGTGAGGTTTCTTTTATGCACCTAAATTTGGGATTTCGTGTAAATTTGAAAGCAAAACTGCCTCAGAGTAAAATGCACACCCTAGTCTCATTTTGACCCAAATTGAGTGGTTCAACTTGTAGAAGGTGTAATTTGTGATTTCACATATGTCTATAACCTTATATTGTAATTTTCATATAAAAACCTACCTGATGTGCATAAAAGATAAAAATTGTCTTATAAAACCAAAGGGCCAAATTGTTAAAGTCGGCTATATGAAATTACATGCAAAAAGTTGGTTAAGCTTATATAATTTAATATTTTAGTTGTAAATTGACGATTACAATATTGTTATCAGGTTTATACAATTAGGAGTGCATTTACACAACAAAAAGGATGATTTCTATGCACAAAAATGCATGAATTTTTATGAATCATAGGATGGTGTTTTATGAGAGAAATCAAGGTCAATGACTTCTAACCAACCAATGATACATAGAAAATGGAATAAAACTTAACAACACATAATTAACCCATATAATAAAATATTTTAAAAAGAGTAAATCATAGAAAATATAGAGTTTGTTCACCTCCAAATTGATTGATTCAAGTTGGAGAGTGTAATTTATCTTTTTGCATCTTGCATATATACCTTTGCTTGTTCATTTAGAGAGATAAAAACCTTTGTTATGAAAAAAGACAAAAAAATGTCTTATAGAATGAAGAGGTTGATATTACATGAAAATATTACAAGTTACATGGTTGTAGAAAAGTTGTACATATGTCTATATGTTTGTTTGTGCAATTGGAAACTTAAAACCATTCGTTGTGAAAAATACCAAAAATTGTCTTGTAGGACAAAGAGGGAAAAAATTTCGTTGGTGTACAAATTTTTACTGGGTGCAAAATGCACACTAGGCTACACTAAAATGCACTCCCTCTTAAGGAGGAAGATATTCTACACCACTCCAAGTTTGTCCCTGAAGAACACAAACTTCCATTTAACCAAGGGTTTGGTTAGAATGTCTGCGACCTGCTCATCTATGGAAACATAATGAAGCTTCGTTGCTCCCTTCTAGATCATGTCTTGGATGAAGTGATTTATGATCTCAATATGCTTGGACCTATCATGGAATATTGGATTCTCAAAGAGTTTGTAACAAATCTGATTATCACAATATATCACCATAGGATCCAACTCTTGATCAGATAAACCTATAAGCAATTTGTAAAGGCAAATGGATTCACAGTTATCCATACACGCTTCCATATGCTCTATCTCTATTGAATTGAGTGCTACATGATTTTTCTTCTTGTTGATCCATGTAAACAGTTCTTATACGAAGATGAAGAAACACCGTGAGGTGCTCTTTCTTCCTACTGCACTCCCTTCTCAATCTGAGTCTGAATATCCCTGCAACCTCACTCCATCGCCTCTAAGATGCCTCAATCCATACTTCACTATACCTCTCAAGTACCTCAACAGATTCTTTGTTTCTATCCAGTGCACCTAACTCATCTCCACCATGAAATGACTCAAGGTGTTCACAACGAAACATATATTTTTCTTGGTATTGACCAAATACATCAAGGACCCTATCAGTTTCCTGTATATCCTGGGATCCACCAACTCTGAATTTGAAGTCACAACCTTCTTCATATTGGTAACCACAGGTGTATCCATCAGTCTATTGTCCTCCATCCTGAATCTCTTCAATATCTCTATTGTGTACTTCCCTTTACCAAGGAAGATATCTCTTGATATATTCCATTCCTCTAACCCCAAGAAATAATGCATCAATCCAATGTCCTTCATCTCAAAATATGTAGCCAAATATTCATTGTACCCTACTATAAGATCCTCTACACCTATGAGAATAAAATCATCCATCTACAACACCAAGATGAGTGGGTCAGTCCCAACAACTATGAATTACAAGTTAGGATTCTCCTCACTCTCGGTAAAGCCCATACTCTGTGAGTATCCTTCAATATTGGAATACCATTCCTGGGTGCATGTTTGAGTCTGTACAAGTATTTATTAATCCTACACACATGAGACTCCCTCCCATCTACCTCAAAACCCTGAGATTTCTATATATATACTCCCTCCTCAATGATATTGTTGAGGGAATATATATTCACATCCATTTGGTGAATCCTCCACCTCATAACTGAAGCAATAGAAATAGCAGATTGAACAGAAACATACCTCGTGACTAGAGAAAATGTATCCTTTTAGTCCACTCCCTCTCTCTGGGAGAACCTTCTCACCATGAACCTCACCTTGAACTTCTCAATGCTACCATATGCAACATGCTTGATCTTGTAGATCCACTTGGAACTCACAACTAAATTCCCCTCCGGTATCAACATTATGTACCAAACATCATTCCTCATAATAGAAGTGTACTCCACCATGGCATCATGACAAACATGTTGATATGATTCTTCCTCAAAACTAGAAGACTCAGCATCAATGATGCTAATCATAAGTTCCATATAGTTTGGAAACTTCCTTGGAGGCCTACTCTCTCTAAATTCACTCCTAAGAGCCTCACCAACATCCTTCAATGTCTACAATAGCCACTTGGGTTTCCGGACAGAACTGGAAGGGAGTAAATCCTCCTCCCCACTTGAAGTCTGACTCCCTGAACTGGAAGTTGTTGATTGTTTTTCATCCTTCGGAGCCTATTTCTCCTCATCCTCTGTCACTATTGATGAATCTTGAGATATCCTAGATGCCAAGTTATCCTCAAACTTAACATATGTGCTCACAATTGTCTTCCCCTATGCTAGTATGAATATCTTGTAATCCTCTGAGGTCTCTCTGTACCCCACAAATATACCCTTATGTCATTAAGGCTCCATATTCGCCCTTTTCTCCTTAGGCAGATGGATGTACAATAGACAACCAAATATCCTCAAATTTCTCATCTCTGGCTTCACCCTTGAGAATTATTCCTTTGGATTCTTGTCCCCCAATATCCTATGAGGACTCCTATTTTGCACTTATACTATCACGTTGCATGCCTTTTCCTAAAGAAACATAGGAATCTCTTGGTCATGTATCATAGCCCTGGAAGAATTGATGATGGACCAATTATTTCTCTCTGCAACCCCATTTTTTTGAGGGTTGTTGTAACACACCCGACCCCCTTAAGCTCTCTTAGGATGGAGGGGTGTAAAAAAATCCTCTTTTATTTTCTTAAAACCACCTTACTTAATCACCCATCTAAATCCAATTCTGATCTCATAATTCAGTTATGCTCTTCGAAATATTTCTGATGACTATAACCATTCTGAAAACCAAGTTCATAATCGAAATCAAGACACATCAACCCACATCGGATGGCATGAGTACCACATGGGTGCCACGTGGAAATGGAAGGAAAATGCATGAAAACTTAAAAAGGCCATAAATTTTGATTTTGAACTCAGTTTTGAGCATGGTTACAATCGCCCGAAACCTCTCGAAGAGAAGAACTAGATTATGAGATCAAAATTGGATTTAGAGGAGTGATTAAGTGAGATGGTTTTGAGAAAATAAAAGAGGAAATGTGCACACCTCACCATCCTAATAGATATTAAGGGGGTCTGGTATGTTATAGAGTGGTATCAAAGTCAAGTTCAAACCCTATGATCGAATGGGTCACCAAGCATAAATGAGTTCTGTAATATTGTATGTAATGAAAGTTTGTGTTTCAATAATTAAATGATTTAGTTTTACTAATGAATACTGACAACAATTTTGATGAGGATTGATAGCAAGAATGGAGTCTTGGATCAGGACTGTTAAAACAAATTGATTTTTGAAGGGCCGAGATTTTTTTTATATGTCACTAATTATAAAATGTGATTTGTTAATAGTGTTATGTTGTTTTAGCATGTAGGAGATATTTAAAATTGAATGGTGCAACACAACATGGAAGAGACATCTCATTTCATATATTAAGAGTATGATAGTAGGAGGTCCAGATAAACCCCTCCAGAATTGGTAGCCACAGTAAGAATTATGAAGGCATACAATGAAAGACTCATGAGAGCTCATGCAAAGAAAACATAATTAAATGTAGTATTGTTGCAGAGTTTGTTTGATATTCAAAAGAATTTGTAGCAATGTCCAACCATTAATAATGCAGGACTACAAAAAATCAGATAAATTGAAGAGCCCTTCAGATGTCCAGAAGCATGGACTAGCTCATAGTAATGAGGGAAGAAGTTATTTCAAGAAAATGCATAGAGATGCTAAAATAAATATAACTAGTGGGGATACTTCCACAAAGTCATATAGTTGTAATACTACTAAATATAAATCATCTAGTAGTGACATTGGTTCAGTTGTTCCCAAGAAGAAAAAGAAGAGACACTCACAGGGTTCTCTGATAGAATAATTCAAGAAGGCTAAGCCACCTACCTTTTATGCAAAAATCAACAAAGGATAAGAGGTTGAGGCTTGGATGTTAGGATTGGGGAAGTATGTTTGAGTGCACAATTACTTAGAAAATACAAAGGAAAAAATAGTCATTTTCAATATGAATGGAGGAGCTTCGATATAGTGGGAGGACCTCAAATAATTTAAGGGATTGAAAGAAAGAAAAAATACCTAGAGGATGTTTGAGGAATACTTTATGAAGGCATACTTATCAGAGAAGTACTATGATGGTAAGATTAAGGAATTCCATGAACACAAATTGAAGAAAATTACAATGGATGATTATGCCAAGAGGTTCTTAGAGTTGTTGAGGTATATTCCTTACCTCAAGGATGAAAATGCAAGGATACAATGTTTCATTGGTAGATTTCCACAGTCCTATCAAGATATGATTGATTTTGGTGAGCCTAAGACTTCGTAGGATACCATTAGGAAGGATAAGTGTTGCTATGACAAATCCAATCATAGGTAGGATCCTCTTAAGGATTGAAAGAGAAAGGATAAACCTAGATTTCAGAGGAATGGATTCAAACCATCCCAATATAAGAATACCAAGAAAAGTTCTCATTTTGGACATCCGAGTAGAAGTATGAGTAGAAGTATGCACCAACATAAATTTCCATCTTAGAGAGGGATTGGGATAGCATAACATGCAAGAGAGAAAGTAGAGGAGAAGAAGAAAGGACATCTATAGTGTTTAGGTTGTGAAGAGGCACATTTGTTAAGATATTTTCGTCACAGACTGCATGAAATCAAAAGTGTTTACCATGTTTAGGAGGCTACTATAGTTAATGATGCAGCCAGAATTGTGCCAAGGATTTATGCAGCTATTGAGAATCAGCAAGAAAACCACCAAGCCTCTATGTTGGAATTGGAAGGTATAATTTCCAAGAAACATATTTATATTTTGATCAACCTTGGTTCTAACCTTAGTTATGTTTCACCTCAAGTTGTTGAAGCACGTTCCTTACAGAGAAAGAAGCATGTGAGGGAATAGTTAGTTCAGTTATCCACAGGGACTAAGAGGAAGGTAGTGAAAGTAATAGATGTATGTCCATTGGAAATGAGTGGACTACATACTCAAGCAGCCTTAAACATCATACCCTTACGATCATATGATATGATGTTAGGCATGGACTAGTTGGTTGTCCATAAGGAAAGATTGAATTTTTATTACAAGACATTAAAGTGTGAAGATGAAGAAGGCAACATGAGGGTATTGTAAGGAAATAAAAATCCCATATCAGTTAGGCATATATCAACACTTCAACTCAAAATGTTTAGTCGAAAAGGGTGTCCCTTGTATGCAATACAAGTACTCAATGCAGCAGAGAGTAAGAAGCTGAAGAATGAGGATCACCCAATGTTGTGGGAATTTAGAGATGTATTTCCAGAGGAGATATATAGACTTCCTCCTAAGTGAGATCTTGATTTTTTTATAGATCCTGTACCTGGATCAGTACCAGCGTCAAAAGTACCCTATAGAATGAGTACACCAAAGCTGGTAGAGTTAAAATTGAAATTAAAATAAATGATGGATAAAAGGTATATCAGATCGAGTGTATCCTCGTGGGGAGCACCAACATTATTCATGAATAAAATGGATGGTACCTTGCATTTATGTATTGATTACCGAAAGTTGAACAAGATGACCATCAAGAACAAGTACCCATTTCCCAGGATTGATGATCTTTTTTGTTAGCTCAAAGGAGATACAATAATTTCTAAAATTGAATTGATATTGGGATATCACCAAGTCAGGATTAAGGATGAATACATCCACAAGATAGATTTTAGAACGAGGTATGGACAATGATTTTGTGGTGGGGCCATTTGGTCTTACCAACGCACCAGCCATATTTATCTGTTTGATTAATAGTGTTCTAGACAAGTATTTGGATAAGTTTGTCCGAGTGTTTTTTGATGATATCCTAGTATATTCGAAGACTAAGGAAGAGAACGAGGAGCATCTCAGGTTGGTGTTATAGGTGCTTAGGGATCATGAATTGTATGCCAAATATAGTAAGTATGATTTATTCCATAGAAAAATTCAATATTTGTGCCACACAATTTCAGGACAGGGAGTGGAAGTAAATCCCGAGAATATCAAGGCAATCATGGATTGGCTAGCCCCTCGGAATGTAACTGAGGTAATATCATTTATGGGATTAGCTAGATATTATAGGAGGTTTATTAAGGGATTTTATAATATCAATCATCCCATTACATCATTTCAAATAAACGGGATGAAGTTTGCATGGTCGGTAAACTGTGAAGTCATCTTTCAGCAGTTGAAACACCTCTTGACCAATGCCCCTGTTTTAAAAATTGCAGACCCTGAAAAATATTTCTCAGTATGCACTAATGCTTTCAAGGAAGGACTTGGTGGGTTTCTTATGTAAGAATGGCATGTGATCTGATATGAGTCAAGGAAGATAAATGAACATGAGAAACAATATGTGACTCATGACTTGGAGCTTGCATCTATTGTGCATGCATTGAAGATGTGGAGGCATTAATTTCTTGGGAGAATATTTTTCTTGATGAAAGATGAACGTGGATTGAAATATATATTTGATCATCCACGATTGAATGCTAAATAGGCTAGGTGGAATTAATCAGTGAGTTTGATTTCAATATCAAACATGTAAAAGGGAAACAAAATGGAGTGGCAGATGCACCTAGCCGAAGTGTGCAGATAGTACATCTTGTAGTAGCAAGTGTAGGTGATTTTAACATCAAGAAAAAAATTAGAACTCTCTTTCCATAGGATGACCATTTAAATCTAGTAAAATAAAGTTTGCGGCAAGAGCCAAACATGAAAAAGTATGAGGAATGTTAGTTTACAATTGATGAACTAACCACAGGTTGTATGTACCTAATTCAACAAAATTGAAAAACCTCATTATCAATGAGTTTCATAGAATATCTTATATGGGTCATCTTGGTTATTAGAAAATGATAACAGAAGTAAGGAAATCGTATTACTAGCTAGGAATGAAGAAGGACATTGGAAAGTATATTGCAAAGTGTTTGGAGTGTCAACAAGTCAAAGTTGAGCATAATCACCCTGCAAGATTATTGCAGCCATTGCAGAATCTAGAATGGAAATAGGAAACTAATTCCATGGATTTTATAATATATATTTTCTCAGAACAAATAACCAACATGATGCAATCATGGTAGTGGTGGATAAGTTGAGCAAGGAAGCTCACTTTCTTCCAATTAAATCTACTTTTAAAGCTATAGATGTTGTTGATGTTTTCATGAGAGAAATTTCCAGGTTGCATGGTATTCCCAAGACTATCATTTCATATCAAGATGCAAAATTTTCATATCGCATTTCTAGAAAGGCTTATTTGCAAGCTTGGGAACACAACTAGCATTCAAAACAGCTTACCATCTCCAAATAGATGGACAAACCAAAAGGGTGAAGATAGTGTTGGAAGTCATTTTAAGGATTCATAACATGCATCAACCTAAATAGTGGGAAGAATATCTACCATTGGTAGAATTTTCCTACAACAATGGTTATAAAGAATCATTAAAGATGCGCCCATTTGAGGATATGTATGGCAGAAAATGAAAAGTCCCAATTATTTTGGATAGTCTAGTGGATAGGATCACTTGGACCATACCTATTAAGAGAGATGGAATGGGAAGTGAACTGAATAGGACAGAATTTGAAAGCAACCTAGGATAGGAAGAAAATCTATGCAGATAGTAAAAAAAATCATAAATAATTTAGGGTGGGATATCATGTGTATCTCATAGTGAAAACCAAGAGGAGTTCTATGAGAATGGGAACTTGTGTCAAGTTGGCACCTCGGTATTGTGGACCATTTGAAGTCCTGGATAGAGTAATACCCATGGCATATAGACTTTCCATCCCACCTACTATTAGAGCTCACACTGTGTTCCGTGTATCATTATTAAAGAAGTATATTCATGATTCTAATCATGTTATTGATTGGATTGTGATAAAGGTGGAACCCGAGGGAGAATTCCAGCCCGATCCACAATGCATGTTGTATAGGAAAGAGACGTTACTATGGAACCAAGTCGTCATGCAGTTCAAGGTGCAATGGAAGAAATTTGGACTAGATGAGACCACATGGGAACTAGAGGATTCCATGAGTGTGGTATACCCATTTTTTTCTATATAAATTTGAATATAAGGTGTTAAAACACCGAGGACATTGTTTCCTTAAGGGGGAGGGGAATGTAACACCCTGTTTTCCCCAAGACTATATTTAAGTTTAATACTTCATGCATTTTAAATAATGAAGGCTATAATTTTGTTTTATGTTAATAAAAACATCAATTAGTTGACTAAGAGGGAATCCTTGCAGTATTGGCCATGATACCACAAGTGGGACTGGTGAAGTGGAAATGGGAAGTTTTAATGAAGAAAATAGAAATCTTGCCTACCAAACCAACCTACACCTACATGATTTGAATGCATAACCTATCCAACAATACCCTATTTACCAATTGTTAATGGCATGCAGACTAGGTGGTTGGAGAAGTTATAAATTCCTTCAAAATTGGTACTTGGAAAATTAAAGGGTTGGTTGCAACGTTAGCCATAAGTATGTAACATATATTTCCCCCTTCAAACCGGGAGCTTGACCATGGGAGATTTCTTTTGGTAGAAGTGAGTGGGGATCCCGAGGAATAAGGAGGAAGAGGGAAAAATAACTAGAGGACATAGATATAAGAATACAATCATCGTGTAGAGGAAACATACATATAGATCACATAGATGCGTAGAGACTAAACCCACACTGAAGAACAGAGAAAAATTGCACACAAATATGAGCCACAAAATCACAAACATATGGTCATACAATGAGAAGAGGAGCTCACACACACATCTCTAAGTAGAAGAGAAGATTTGGGGGGTTTTCTAAAGAAAATAGAAATCTTTCCCATGAATTTAATGTTCATCCTAGAATAGAGAATACCCACATACAGACTTGAGAAAAAGAGGGTTGTGACTTGGTGCTAGCTGGAAAGAAACTGGCATCGAAAAGGGGAGTTCATCGAGGGATTTTATAGAAGAGATGGGACTCCCTTCTACAAAGGAAATCTATATGGGAAGGAACTTGATAAACTTGTGGAGGTCTTGACCTCAGTGGAAAGAGGAAAACTTTTATTGTTTCCAGTGGAGTACTGTAGGAGAGTAACCTTCCTAATACATTCGTTGACTTGTTGAGTCAATTATGAGAGTCCCCTAGTGGTATCATGGAATGTCATAGGGTTGGTTTGTTGCAGAAAGACAAAGTGAAGCATAGCATATGGTTCAGTGGAAAGGCCTTCACACTCAGTCAGTTGGTCGGTCGAAAACAATATTGAACAAATAAGTATTTGACCTAGAATTCCCATTGAATGTTTATTAATGATGATTAATTGTACCTTATTTCCATAATGTATTGATGTGATAAATAGATGTTAAATATGAGTCGAATGGAATGATTCAATTTCCTTTTAAATGGGTAAAAGAAATTGATTGTAATGCTTTTGAATGGGAGGCCAGAGAAGGTTTAAACCCCTATATTTTCCCTCTCCATTACATGGAAAGTTTGCAGGATATGGAAAACTTCATTTGCGCATTCTTGGTAGAATGTTTCTTTCTTAATAAAAGGAGTTAAAACCCATGGGAACAAAGTTGAAAAACCTTGTTGGAAGAACTAGTGATATACTATGGGAATGCTAAGATAAGAGACATTCCTTAACCCATTGAAATCCTTGTGTAAATTGGAGTGAAAAACAATTGTTGGATCAAAGGGGATGATGAACCTCAATCATTCAATCGTCACCAAATATCTAGGAACTAGAGTTAGATCCTCGGTTGACCAGGTCACCAGATAAATGGTGCACCAGAGGATCTGCATCGAAGGCCTTATTGAATCTCAGTTCTAGTGGGGAGAGGTTCCAACACAAGGTTCCACCCCTTTTTATGCATGAGAGAGAGAGAGAGAGAGAGAGAGGATGACATCATTATGACATGGTGTGTTAGCATGGAGGCTAGAATGCCACAGAGGATGAAACTTGTTGGCACCATATTCGTGTGAGTCGAGTGTGGGCCCTGTTGGGAATAATCCTTTGGTTTGGCACCCTTAAACCTTAACCATAAGATCTAAGAATGGAGTCTTTATTGTTGGATGTGAAGTGGAGTAACAGGACCTTCGGGCCATTGGAGTTCCCAGGAAATGATCCTTTACTTTCCTCCTTGGTTTCTTGGTGCCTGGTAGGGAAAGGTTCATGTAAGGGTTATGACCCATCTCCTTTATTTTGAGAGAACCAAATGAGCATGTTCTAGTGATGTCAATATGATGTATTTGATCCATGTGTTGTTCATTTCAACCTATAGAAAGTTGACAGGTGTCAACATTTGAGAGGATGGACCAAGGAATGGGCCCATGGATTTTACACGCCTTTGAACCCAGAGATAAATCCTAGTCATAAGATCTAGAAGGTCGATATATATTAGTCATCAATCTCTTGGAATGATCTCAGGATGGAATTTGTCGCACCGGAGAACCAGACCAACGAATGAGTGGAGACATGGTTGCAAGAGTCTTGGTGAAGCTCGGGGTCCCGGTGCCCGGTGGTATGAGGTGTGTTCCGGTGGGTGTATGTTTTTGGTTTGGTATGCCTCCACAAACTAGACCATTGGATAACCAATAACCAGGAGTACCCTCGGTTGTGTCAGTGTAGGGATCCACTAGATCACGGTGCCCAGTGAAATTCAAAACCGCCTCTAAAATCGTCTCCATATGTGTAACGTGTTCATCTTCTATTGGTCAGGATGTGTCATGTTGGAGGTTTGATGTGTCCTGACACATCAATCCACATTGGATGGTGTGAGTGATGTGGAGCCATGTGGAAATGGCAGGAGAAGGCCTAAAAACTTAAAGATTCCATAACTTTTAATTCTAAACTCATTTTTTATCATGGTTACAATCATTGAAAATATCTCGAATAGTAGAAAATATTATGAGATAATAATTGGATTTAGAGGGTTGATTAAGAAAGGTGGTTTTGAGAAAATAAAAGAGGAAATGTTTACACCCCACCATCTTAAGAGAGCTTAAGGGGGTCGGTGTGTTATAGTTGTATGAGCCTTTCAAATTCCTCTTAATCCTTACCTCCTTGCAGAAATACTTGAAGTCAATGGAGATGTACTCTCCCCCATTATCTAACCTCAAGACATTGATATTATTTCCTTTCTAATTCTCCACTTGAACCCTAAACTCTTGAAACCAACTGAATACCTCATCCTTGGTATTCATAAAGAAGATCCAGGTTTTCCTAGAAAAGTCAGCAATGAATGTCACATAGTATGATGCTCCCTGAATTGATGATATTTGCATCGCTCCAATCACATAAGAATGGATAAGATCCAATAAACTTGTGTACCTACTCTCATTGCTTATAAAAAAATCCTTGGCATTCTTTCCAAGGGCACACCCTCTACAGACTCCCTCATGCTCAACATTGAACTCTAGAAGACCTGTAACAATCCCCCTCAGAATCAGAAATCCCTTGTCATGTACGTGTCCCAAATTGCTATGCAATATCTCACATAGGTTGTCGTTGTCATGTACCAAATCCTGAACATGATTTCCCTACAACCTGTATAAAGTTCCCTCTCTAACCCTAATGACCATTGTCGTGTTCGAGCTAGTCTTGTTTGGACTTATGAGTACTTTCCCTCTCTGAAAAGTAACAAAAAAATTGTTTTCCTCCATATCCAAGACTAAGAGAAAGTTCTTCTTCATCCTTAGTACGTATCCTTTGCATCAAATGAACCTCCTCAATCAAGTTGTAACAAAATTGTTCCATCTTCCTTCACTACATACATGGCATCATCACCAATCTCCACATGAACCATCAGACTGTTGAATAGCTCACATGATTATTTCATATGACAAGATGTGACACTATCTAAGTACCATGCACTCCTAGTAGTTGTGCTGGTAGAAAGGCAAGAAACTAGTGAGAAATCCTTCTCAAACTTCACTGCAAACTCATCTAGTCGTGTCTCTGAAGATGTTGTTGTATGTTGGCACACAAATATTTGGGTTCATTTTTTTGCATGTACAAAAACAAAGTTGTGTGTGCCTATTCCAAAGGTTTTCATGAACATGAGGAAGTGTGTAAGAGGGGCATGCTAGAAAATTTTTTGACAGTGTGCAACATGCCTAAAATATTATTGAATTCACATCGGTCCCAGTTTTGATGTGCACTAGAAATCAATAAGACGTGTGTTGGAATCAAGAAAAGAATCATTAGTAAATCCTCTTGAATGATTACCACTAGCAACATAAGGGATAGTGGAGCTAACAAAATATGAGATAGAAGGGCGGTTAAGATTGCTTGGATTCCTAAAGACTATGTGGATTGTGGGTAGGTACCAGAAGCGTGCGAGGCAGTTTTTTCATTCAAGCGAGTGGAGCAGAGAAGAAAGAGACATAAATCTCGAGAAAAGGAAGCAGTGATATCATAAATGAGGCTAGCTATATTTTTAGAGAGATTCATTGATTCCTTAGTATCTAGCTCGCTATGAGGCTATTGTAATACTGCAATGATTTTGAATATACTTCTTTGTTTGTTACATTTCTTAGTCTTGAGAGAAGGAACAATATACAATGTGTTGTAATTTTGGGGATTTATATAGAGGATACATGAATTTATATGGATTTCATATATATATGTTATGTGTAATGTATGTCTCTGTTGTGATGGAATGACACTAGTAATAAAGATTCGTCAATTCTTATATGTTTTGTGTCTATCATATATGAGTTGGATATCTGTGTGTATTGTTTTACTTCTTAGTCCTAATAAGTTGTCATATATGAGTCACATGGATGCTAGTCTTGATGGATCTTTGTGTGTTTAATCCTTCATCCCTATCACAAGACCTTGTGGTCTCTATGATCCTCTCTACATCTCGGGTGAGGCATTCCTCGGCCTTGGCCAAGGATTGAGATGTCAATGCTTTGGGGTTTTTATTGGACAACTTTGGATGAACCTTGGGTCTAAAATCCCCATAATTAAGAAGGAAACACGCAAGTGTGGAAGAAAATTCCCAACAAATGGTTCTATTATTGGGACTTGAAATTCTTGTCGAGAATGATGAAGGAAAGAGATGAGGTGGCATCCATCTTGGGAAGAGGAAATTGAAGACTGGTTGACTGCAAAAGAGCATGTGTTTTCCCTACGAGAAACCCAGGAAATAAGGGTGAATATCAACCAATGGAAATATATATATCTCTAAACTAATATGTATGAAATTATATTTGTTGAATTTCCTTGTATGTAGCACGAATGGCTAAAAAGGTAAATTTATATCAACTCTATTGTGTGGCCTTTGGAACTAGTAGTGTGGGATCAATACAATCTTGAAGAATTGAAAGAGTTGGATAATAAGTGTACTTGGGCTATTGAATTATGGTTTACTCGTGTAAAATAAGGATACATTGTTGAATTTACTATGGAATACACTGACTCTTTCAATTAGGCTAAAGAAAGTTCATGGAAGGTCCGAGAAAGAAGATGCTAGAAGAGATTCCACTTTGTATTAAAATGTTGTTCATGGAGAAAGGGTCGATGTGCATGGATCCCGATCGAATGGATGATAAAACTCTCCTAGCCCATGGGGGTTTGGAAACTATGGGAGAAAGTCAGAGAGGAAATTGATTTGTTGAGGAGGATCTAGAAATTGTTGAGATGAGGTGAGGAATGGAATAGACCCAAAGGATAAAAGGATAAAACTAGTTGAGAGGCATGTAATAAAAGTTGATATAAGAAGAAAATAAGAGCGAAGAGGTGGAAAAGAGTTAACCAACAGCACACAACGAGGGGTCGAGCCTAGGATGAAGAGAAAAGAAACAACACCAAATGGTAGTGTGGAAGAGTATTTTGTGCCAGATTGGAGCATAGATGAGGATAGGCCCGCGAAGAGGCATGGAACAGAGGATAGGGTATCCAGTGGGGATACCAATGGGGATACTAGTAAGGTCCTAGGTGATGAACTCTACACCCCTTTGTTTTTGTAAAGTGTCGCAACCTTAGAGGAAAATGAATCACAAATCATTGGTGCATTGATAAGAGAAAAATATGGTGCGCAAAGAAGTAGTGCACTATTAGGAGAGGAATATAACATGCAAAATGGTAGTGCGTGGAGGACCATAAGACAAAGCACATATTTTTGGTGCACAGATAGGACAAGAAGGCAGAGTGCATCGTATTGGTGTGTCGAAAGAAGAGGAAGATGAAGCCCCCCCTAGTGGTGGGGGAAATGAATTGGAAATAGTAGATGGTCTTGCATGGCTGCAAGTAGAAAACTATTTGGGTCACCTCACAAGAAATTTTAGAATAAGTTGATGGACCTCACAAGAAGAAGATAGAAGTGAAGAGATGAGTAAGAAAGAAGGTGAAGTCAGCACTACTTTACCCCAAGAAACATTGGTATTGAGAAATCAAACCCCTAACAGTTAGAGAGGAGAAACTAGCTTGAGTTTGAGGATGAAAAATCAGGACTGTAACATAAGGCTACTTGTGTTCCACGGAATGGGTAAGGATGATGCAAAACAACATTTTTTTACATGTGAAGAAATTTGGTCTATGAAGAGAATCACAGACGAAGCCGTAAAGATCGTGCAATCAGAGGCCACGTTCAGGATTAGAGCCTTGATGTGGTATATGAAGTATAAGGCTACTATCCCAGCAAGACAAATGAGGTCCCTAGTATATATTAAGTAGGATCTTATAAGGGAGATTCATAAGCCTAAGTCAAAATCCCAATGTATCACAGAGATAAAGGATATCAAGTAGAAGAAAGAAGAAAGTGTTTGGGATTATGACCAGCGGTTCAAGATCTTATTAGATAGGATGACATTCCAAATCTAGGACGTCCAACACAAAAATGGTTTATTGTGGGGTTACTTACCCACATATGAGTCCCTCTCACCCAACAGAAGGTGACAACTCAAGAAGAGGATGTTGAAATTGTGATGCGCCTAGAGGCTACTCTAGGAGGGGCAAAGATGTTGGTAAGTTTGGCATAGGTACAGTTGCAACTAGTCAAACTGACAATGCAATTGTAAGATATGGCTAAGATGAAGGTCATGCAGGATCATGTATGGTGTACCATTTGTCATTTAGAAGGGAATTGAAGAGATGAATAACCTATCCTACCAAATTATGTGTCAATGGGCGCACCCAGACCATTTCCATCTAGGCAAACGAAATGGTGTGAAATATGTAGACAGTGGGACCATGTGCCACCCCATTTCCCAACTTTGTATAAGTATCATACAATGACCCATACTCCATTCTTGGAATTCTATAAATCCTTTGGGAATGACATCAATAATTTTTGCTCACTCCAATTGATGCAAGATAATACCCGCAATGCATTGTGGTTACATGAACAGCAGAAGGGTGGTGAGCGAGGTAGTGTGGAAAGAGGAGGATATCAAGGAGGTCAATGAGGTGGATATGGGTGTGGTTGTGGTCAGTATATGGTGGAGGGTAGAATCCCCACATATTTTAATTGTAGAGAGCTTGGTCATTGTTAGTCTCCAGTTTTGACTATGTTTTTGCCTACATCATATCAAAAGACCTTCATTTCCATACCTAGTACCACTCCCTTTTGGCCTTGTTATGACACATTTGACATCTCTTTTCCACTAAATGGGGCTACTCAAGGTATTCTTACGTTTCAAGTCATTTT
>JZKD02S2423138.1:0-15959 GCA_000966675.3 Picea glauca
TTGAATGGAAAGATTGAACAGGAGGTCTTTGTGGAACAACCAGATGGTTTTGTATTGCATAACAAAGGCACTCATGTATGCAAGCTAAGGAAGGCCTTGTATGGTCTTAAGCAGGTTCCCAGAGTTTGGTATGACAGGATTGATGGCTTTCTTAAAAGCCTAGGATTTCAAAAAAGTGATGTTGACGCGAATGTGTACTTCAAGGTAAGACCGTAAGAGGGGACCAACCTGTTATACTAATCTTGTATATTGATGATCTCTTTCTGACAGGAGATGAAGGAGTAATAGCCTGGTGTAAGAGGGATCTAATCTCAGGATTCGAGATGAAAGACTTAGGCTTGATGCATTACTTCCTAGGATTGGAAATGTGGCAAAGACGGGGCGAGATATTTCTGGCACAAGGAAAATACACAGTGGATGTGTTAAAGAGGTTTGGTATGATGGATTGTAAATCCATGTCTACTTCGATGATTACCAACCTGAGGAAGTTGCATGATTCTGATATAGGCTCGGATTTGGTGGATCCCACCATGTATAGGCAGTTGATTGGATCATTGATGTATATGATCCACACTAGGCCAGATATATGCTATGCAGTGATTGCAATGAGTCAGTTCATGGCTAAACCAAGACATAGACATTGGGTGGCAACAAAGCACATCTTGAGATATCTCAGAGGGACCATTACCTATGGTCTAAGATATACATCTAGTGGTGGTCTATTTCTGCATGGGTATGCAGATGTTGACTAGGAAGGCAGCCCAGTGGACGGAAAGAGTACTTCCAGATACTGCTTCAGTTTACGATCCGCTATGATCTCTTGGTCAAGTAGGAAACAGGGATCCATTGCACAGAGTACAACAAAGGTTGAGAACATTGCAACAAGTGATGCTAGCAAAGAAGCAGTATGGCTCAGAAAATTGGTTTATGGGTTGTTTGGTGACAAGCTTGAAACGACAGCGATTCAATGTGATAATCAAAGTTGCATAAAACTGACAGAGAACCCGGTATTTCATGACATGTCAAAACATATTGACATGAAGTACTACTACATTCGAGACTTGATCCAAAGAAAAACTGTAAAGCTACAATACATAGCCACAAGCAAGCAGGTAGTTGATATCCTGATCAAGCCATTGCCATTGGGACAGTTTGTGCAGCTGAGAGACAAGTTTGGTGTGGCTGAGAATGACTCCCTCACTGAGAGGGCGTGTTAAATTTGGCAGCATCGACAATGATTCTCCAATGAGAGGCCATATGGGCCACCCTGAGGCTAGCCAGGGAGATTTGGAGAATCAACCAGTCTTGTGAGGTATTGACAAAAGCTAGGGGGAATGTACAATCTCTGTGAGTGAAACCAAAAGTCAGGACAAACGAGATGTTATATGATCTTGAGTCAAGCCATGGAAAATGTAGAAGCCTTGTAAGTATAAGACAAAAGTCAAGATGTAAATCTAATGCAAACATCAAGAGGAACATACAACCTCTGTGAGCATAGACAGTCTAGTGCAAAAGTCGGGGAGAACGTACAACCTCTGTGAGCATAGACAAACTAGTGCAAAATTCAGTGGGAACGTACAACCTCTGTGAGCCTAGTCAAGCCTTGTGAGCCATGAGCAAAAGCCAAGGCATCTAATAAAAGTTAGGTTGAACATAAAATTCCTATGAGCTAGAAACAAACAATCTTTTTGATATTGCAAATGATGTAAATGTATTGATCTAGTTCGTTGGCACATGTACAACCATCCACCGTGAAGAAATTCGAATTGCCATGTAAAGAGTCGAGCTGTAAAAGTCAAAATTGCATGTCTAGGTCAGAGTCAAAGTTGTCAAGTTTTTGTTGCATGTCGCATGTTGCATATCGCATGCATGTCTAGTTGCATGTTGCATGCATGAATGTCATGTGCATGCTGAGTAGTTCGCATGCATGTCCAGTCAAGGGCGAATTGTAACTGAATTGTAAAGTCAAGTTCTAAACTTGAACTAAAGTGTAAAGACGAGTTATGACTAGCATGCAATAAAGTTTCCAATTCGAGCCCTCTCCTTCACCTCTTCATTCCTATATAAGAAGAGGTCGACCCTCATTCTATACACAAAAGTTTTGGAGTGGGGGGGAGACAGAGTTAGTTGGCTCCACGCATAACAAAGTTAGCAGGCTGCATAGAGTTAGCAGGCTGCACATATAACAGAGTTAGCAGGCTGCACATATAACAGAGTTAGTTGGATGCACGCATAACAGAGTTAGCAGGCTGCACAGAGTTAAGCCGGCTGCACAGAGTTAGCAAGCTGCACATATAACAGAGTTAGTTGGCTGCACGCATAACAGAGTTAGCAGGCTGCACAGAGTTAAGCAGGCTGCACATATAACAGAGTTAGCAGGCTGCACGCATAACAGAGTTAGCAGGCTGCACAAATATCAGAGTTAGCAAGCAGCTTAAATATCAGTGTTAGAAGGCAGCAATTCATTCAGTTTGAGGGCAGCAAGCTGCAAAATACACCAACAAGGATGGTGTATATCAGTCCAGAAACAAGTAGCAAAGAAGCGCTTAGGCTGTGCATAGCCTCTTCCACAGTGTCGGTATATATCAGAGGTATTTATCAGCAAAGTTTATAAGTCTTCTACAAGTCACACAGTCACGTCAAAGTCATATTGGCAAGCTCGTTAAGAGCAGAATTTCATGGTGGAATATTTGTAAGTGGTCATACATTACTAATGCAATAAAAGGAGTTTGTTTGTTGGGGGTTTTCTCCCTGTATATGGTTTCCCCAGGGTACATGTGTTGTGATCTTGCATGCTGATAATTTCTTATGATTATTGTTGTTCTAATTTATGAAAGATATCAAGCTAAGTTCAAAGTACAATCAGAATTTAAAGAAGTACTTACAGTATTAAATCAAGCTCATAAATTTAACACGGACTGTACATGCACCCAGCCAAGAAAAGGAACAGTACCCAGCTCAGAGATTGGCATATTAACTGTGTTTATCAATGTTTCTGTAGAGAAATAGAGAAAATCGGGATGTGTTGGAGCCACAGTTTTGTTATAAAGACGCACTAAGTACTACCAACAGGCGTATGGACCCGTACAAGTCGTAAGGTCCATGTAAACCCAGGCTGGGCGAAATCTCTGTATGCACAGGGATAGTATGAATAAATTTTTTCTGTTTTGATGTTATATATAGAATTTGCGTTGTGTCATGTGGTTGTCCCAAATATTGTGAAATTGTTGTAGCTTAATATCTGATAAATATTTAGATTTATCAGCTATATTTCTTCATGGTATCAGAGCTAGGTTCTGACAGCCCCAACAGAAGTATTTAAGCCCTGTGTTGCAGAGACAAGGGAAGATTTAGATCCAGAGAGAGGTTGTACTCTCTAAGCTGATGGAGGAGGAAGGGGACCAAGCAGGGTCGACCTGCCCGGAGAAAGAGGGAGTAAGTTAGAACTGAAGAAGTTGAGACCAGTAGCAAGATGGCTACTAACCTCAGATATCAGGACAGGCTTGACGGTGCCTCCAACTATGTACAATGGAAGTACAGAGTGAAGAAAGCTCTTCAAGAGAGCAAGGTTTGGAGTATTGTTGAAAACCCAGTTTCAATTCCCACAGATGCTAAAGACAAAGAAATATATTATGCTTCAGAAATTCGGGCTCAGAGGATCCTTCTAGATGGAGTAAAAGACCATCTGGTACCAAATATTGGCGAAAGGCAGACTGCTCATGAGATGTGGGCACATTTGAAAGCTCTGTTTGAAGCCAAGCATGAGAGCAGAATCATGGCTCTCAAAGAAAGGCTCCAGCACACCAAAATGTCCAAGGGAGAAAGTGTGACTGTCCATCTAACCAAAGTAAAGTTGCTCTTATATGAGCTCATTGTAGCTGTGGTAAAAATATCCCCAGCTAAAACAGTTCATTCTGCCTTAAGAGGCTTTCCCAAGGAGTGGGACCCCTTCATCTCAGGAGTAGTGGCCAGAGAGAAACTGCCAGATTGGGACAGGTTATGGAGTGATTGATGTCAAGAAGAGATAAGAAGCAGAGATGTTGATGATAACGAGGAGAAGGAAGACCTTGCTCTTACCTACAAGAGGGGAGGCAGAGGAAGAAGAGGTCTGAGGAACAGCCTTTAGAAGGGGATTCACAAATGGAAAACCAGAGAAAGATCTATCACATGTCCAATGCTATGTGTGTGAAGAGCTTGGACACTTTGCCAGCCAGTGCACTCAAGCCAAGAAGGGATTTAGTGAAAGAGGAAAAAGAAAGGAGATAGCAGCCTCAACAAAGGTCGAAGACAAAGAAAAGGAAGAAGGGCAGCAGTTGGTTGCCACAGCTCGAGAGTTTTCTCGAATGTTCAAGGACGAGTACACTTTGTTTTTGAATACAGAGAACAGGACCAAGACAGGATGGTTCTTAGACAGCGGAGCCACAAGTCACATGACAGGTGAACGACTTGCACTTCAGGAGTTCTCAAGCCAAGCTTCAGGATTTGTTAAGTGTGGAGTGCACTCTAGTATGGTGGAAATCCATGGAAAAGGAGTAGTATCACTACAATTAGAATCAGGCAGGATTCTTAGAATACCAAAGGTATTGTATGTACCATGCATGAGAGTCAGTGTGCTCTCAATCTTAGCCTTGGAGCATCAAGGCTATGTGACAAGCTTCTTTGGCTGCGGTGTACACATCCATTCAGTTAAAGGTCAAGCACTAGGACTACCCGTAATGATAGGCATAAGTGAGGATGGTCTATATAAGCTGTGGGGATGACCTGTTTACAAACTCACAAAAGAAAGTAATGAGCCTGCAAATCCAAGTATGAGAAAACAGGAAGCTATTCTCAGTAGACCCACGTGATGGGAATGGACTCAATTGGATGAATGGGGATACTCAGATAATCCCGGTGCAGGGTGTAGCAGATACATCCAAGCAAAGCAAATAGAGTATTCGAATATTGAAAGGATGGGTTTCTTAGACTCAGAGGGAGAAACACATAGTGAGCTGGATCATGGAGGAGGCAGCTCCAACCTCCAGTGACTTTACCTCCCTCGCTAAGAGGGAGTGTTAGAGTGTAGCTCGGGTAGGTAATTCTTCCTCATTAGGGGTGTCTAGTAATGAGGAAGGAGCCCAACTTATGACTAAACAACATTATAATGGTGGGGACCACCTAATTAAAGCTAAGATTATATCATATCCATTGGATGTATCTCAATGCTTGATTAAATCCCCAACCTTGGATCAAGATCCTAATGAGAGGATCCTAGGGCCAGAAATTCATGAAGAAAAAGGATAGGGCTACAAGTAACCTAGCAAGCCTCATTCTCACATTATCTTAGCAAAAGAAGGAGGTCGATTGTGAGAGAGAGAGCGCTTCTAGAGAGCTAAGGAGACCGAGGTAGGGTTTGCAACATCCCAAGAGAGGGAGAGGCCGAGAAGGGCTGTGATAGAGACCAAGTCGAATCTTACTGTGCTGGACAAGGAGGCAGCTAGGGCCAGCAACTAATACAGTCACCAAGAAGGGTCGAGCTAGTGCCTAAAATCTGCTAAAGGAGGTCAAGCTAACACCAGCAACCATCCCAAGTGAAAGAGAAGAGGCCGAGTAGGGTCTGACAGAGACAAAGAGGCCAAGGTAGGGCCACTGCTTAACTGCACCAGCAAACAAGTAACAAACAGAAAGAAAGAGAGAGGAATTCGTACAGTACAGGTTTCATACGGACTGTACATGCACCCAGCCGAGAAAGGGAACAATACCCAAGTCAGAGAATAGCATATTAATTGTGTTTATCAGTGTTTATATAGAGGAATAGAGAAAATCGGGTTGTGTTGGAGCCATAGTTTTGTTGTAAGGATGCACTAAGTACTACCAGCAGGCGTACGGATCCGTGCAGGTCGTATGGTCCATGTAAACCCAGGCTGAGCGAAATCTCTGTATGCACGGGGATAGTATGAATAAAAAAAAAATTGTTTTGATGCTATATATAGAATTTGCTTTGTGTTGTGTGGCTGTCCCAAATATTGTGAAATTGTTGTAGCTTAATATCTGATAAATATTTACATTTATTAGCTATATTTCTTCAATCCAAAACTGAGCTGGAGGGAAGGATGAAGGTGCTGAAGGAGGAAAATGTCAAGAAAATTCGAGATATGATGATGAAGAATGAAGACGTTCACCATGCTACAGACCTGGAACAGCATAACGAGCATCACTGTGAATTGAACTACTTCAACAAACTTGTCCCGTTTCAGATGCAATGCAGATTAAGCTAGAGTTTCTCAAGAAAATATTTGAAGAAGCAAAGTCTGGGAAGCATCTAAAGATAAACAAGTGGAAACGCTACTTTCAGAACCTGTCTCACTTGGGCATTCTGCCCCCACCCCATTATGGATGACAAAGTCAACAGCCCGGGCAGTGACAACAAGGACAAATCTCGAGACTGATGGTGATAAGTTTCCCTTATCGATTTTAGTAGTTTACTCTGTATTCATCTGTGTACCTGTTAGCACAAATTTCCACCCTCCAATTAAGCTGATATACCTAATAAAACAAAGATGAAAACTTGGCTAATTAAAAGAGAAAAGCCCCAAATTGTCACGAGCCAGACCCCTCTTTTTTTGTGTTGGTGCTTGCCAGCCTCAGGGGAGAGTCCCTAGGGTGATTTGTTATTCTCCTAAGTTCTGATTTTCTGCAAATTAGACCAAAAAACAGCAGCCTTAATGTCTTGGACAGCGTGTTAATTTCGTTCAAAACGTGGGGAAAAAGCAGTTTTGTTTGCTTGGAGGGATCCTCCAGGGTTAGCACACTAAAAGAGAGAAAGAAACAACTCAAAAGATCAATACAAATCACAATGAACAGTATGGAAAGCGACTAATCTAATTGCAAAATTCACAAAGTACCATCAAGAAAAAGGGTTGGGAAACAAACACAAAATTTATTTATTGATAGGCTTGCAAGAGGGTTGGTTGCGCCACAATTGGCAAGTCCACAACCAGTACAATGATCACTTTGCTCAAAGATAGAGTAACTAGACTAAAGAATGAGAGAGAAGAATAAGAGAAGAGTGTACTAGCTGCTGCCAAAATCCAACCATAATAATGAATAAACATCTCCATTATATAGAGAGTAAGGCCCACTTCCCAATAGGAGAAGATGAGGACGTGTGAATGAGTAATTTAGGAATTAATGCGCATAAGGGAATAAGTGTGAGTGAGTAATGCGCATGGATGAGTTATGAGTGAGAGTGTATGCGCATGGTGAGTTAAAGAATCACACGTGTGAGTGTGAGGAATAGTTAAGTGAAGGAGTGGCGCATGTGTGAGGATAAGATGGAGTTAATGCATGGAAATTGAGATAATGGTGAGTGAAGTGAGGGATAAAGTGAGTTAAGTAAGGGAAAGGATAAGTTAAGTGAAGGTAAGAGTGAGTTGAGTGTTTAGTTAACTAAAGCACGTCAACACACGCCAATTATGCATGCACTAGCAAAGGAAGAAGAATTCGCCCTATATTTTAGGGATTTTCCTAAATTTAGGAAATTGGCGTTTAAAAGCAACAAGGGGAATTTTGGGAAATTAATGCATGCAAAGTGAAGATATGTTAAGTGAGGAAAAGTTCGTGAGAAAAGTTAGCCTGAATTGGCTAAATCATCTCCCTAGAAGTGCCACCTCATCTCCCTAGAAGTCCAACCTCATCCTATGTGCCTCATTTTCACTTTATCTAATTCTTCATTGACTTTATTTCCTTTGCCTTGGAAAATGCACCCCTTTGCTTGATGCCATGTAGATCCCACATCAAGGGGATTTTCCTAAATTTAGGAAATTAACGTTTAAAAGCAACAAGGGGAATTTTGGGAAATTAATGCATGCAAAGTGAAGATATGTTAAGTGAGGAAAAGTTCGTGAGAAAAGTTAGCCTGAATCGGCTAAATCATCTCCCTAGAAGTGCCACCTCATCTCCCTAGAACTGCAACCTCGTCCTATGTGCCTCATTTTCACTTTATCTAATTCTTCATCGACTTTATTTCCTTTGCCTTGGAAAATGCGCCCCTCTACTTGATGCCTGTAGATGACACATCACACTGAAACTCTGCCACATGTCGGAATCCGAGCCTGCCACTTGTCACTTCTGGAGACCATCACTCCTGGTATTTATAGAAACGGCTACAAATACAGTCCATGTCCTAAATTTTAGGAAACTGTCAAAAAAGCTCAGGATGAATAGGTGAACACCACCACATGTCAACTGTCTAAAAATAAACACTGCTAAAAATAGAATGTGCTTGCATGTCAATGGTATTATACTCGTAGG
This sequence comes from Picea glauca, assembly GCA_000966675.3. Classification (NCBI taxonomy): domain Eukaryota; kingdom Viridiplantae; phylum Streptophyta; class Pinopsida; order Pinales; family Pinaceae; genus Picea; species Picea glauca. The sequence goes on from JZKD02S2423138.1 coordinate 8,293, forward strand.
ATTCGACTTTCTGAGAGGAATCCAAATATGCAATCAAAATCAACATATGAGCCCTAGTGCTCCATGTTATCCCCCACTTTTAGGGATAACTAGGAGATTATGTCTCGAGGCCCACAGGTGTTAAACATGGAGTAGCGAGAGCCAGATCGACTTGAGCATGGCCCTGGAGGGCCCATCTTTTCTTCCTTTCAGCGCCTCCACTTTGTCAACAACACAACCATCGATCACCTCGGCTTGGTCCTGTATCAGAGATGGTTCTTGCTCCATGAGGTAATGAGTCCGGGTATCATGGTATGTGTCGCTCTGATCCTCAAAACCTTTGAATATGTGCATCTAGTTCTTTTTGTTTCTAACGGATGCTTGGATCTTATACTTATCCACTTGACCATGTCTGGGGGGAATGACAGGATGCCCTAGTAAGCTTGTGCCCATAGGTTTTGAGTTGCCACTGGGGGGATTCATGAAAAGTCATCGTCCGCTCCCATCATACTTATCACTTTCCATCTTACTTCCTACTCATCCATCCCATTACATTGGTCTGGGCATTGGGTTGGCCAATCATTTAAGGGTTGCACCTTGCCTTGTGGGAAGAAGGGGCTAAAGGCCCAGAAGGTAAAAGCAAGCTAGCAAGAGATAAAAGCCTAAAATAATACCTCGAGATGCTTCGCCCAGGGATCCCCAAGAAAGCAGTAAAGAGCTTCTCAGCAAGAAACAAGAGGGAGCCGTAAAAATAATAAAACAAGACCTAATCAGAGGATAGGGGGTCTCATCACGAGCCAGCCTATTAGGTCCATGGGCACCTAGCGATATGACACTACTAGCAGCTGGTTACCACGCCAGAGTAGTGGCTCTTGGTTGCATGGGCAGGAGAAAGGGGGTATCATCACGAGCCAGCCTTCTCATTTTCGTGAAAGTGCTTGTGGGTAACATTGCCACCACTGGTCACCACGCCAGGGCAGTGTCCCCTGATTAGCTTCTTGGAAGAAAAAACAATAAAGAATAAAGAATGAAAGGCATGAATGGGCTTGGAAACATTTGCATCCAGGACAAGTGCAGCTCGCCTTCTACAAAGGCACCCACAGGTAAGCCTTGCATTTCCCTGCTATCACTGCACCCCTTGTCAAGACATCCCTTATCCACCTCACCCATGAACATGACTTGGATTTTATCTCTTCCGGAAACAACCCTTTTCCAGTGGACACTAGCCCAATAGGACGCCCTGTCACTTCCTCCAGACTTGCATTGCAAATTTGTATAATGTCTTTGAGCACTTGACTAGGTAAAAGGGGTTTTATGCACATGTTTAATAAAATTCATGATTGGATGTGATTGACATTGCTATGATCCCTATGACTTATGAGCCCATGGAAGGCATATCTGTTGATGTGCAGGATCATACCCGACGAACAAGTACCATATTGGGCAGGTACACATGGGGAGACTATCAATTCGGACCTCCATGGGGCTAAAGAGCCCACCAGATGGATGCTGAGAACCCAGCAAGGGGCAGAGACAAGACAGAGTGTTTGCCCCAGGGAAGAGCAAAACTTTCCACCAGAGGCAGCTGAGCAAACCTGTACCCAAGGGGGTTGTGCCCTCTCCACTGAGACATTGGCCTTGTAAGGCCCATGACGTCACCTATGACCTCCTATGACGTCATCCAGCGATGTGCGAGTGTGGGAGGCAGTTGTGGCATGATTGGCACGTGTGGCAGCTTCCACAGGCCCAAGAAGGGCTAACGTTTTGCTCCAGGAGGCCAAATTTTCCCTAGAAAGGGCTAACATCACCCTAAAGGGGCATGACGTCTTCATTATTTGCTTGATTAGGGTTTCATTATGACATTTTAATGTAAAACAGTATTATTTTGAGTTTTGGACTTGTCGGCCTTTTGATGACCTAAAATTTAATTAAGGTCATTAGTACTGTATAAGTAAGAGAGCAAAACTCTCTTTTTATTCATCATCTTTCACTCACCACTTGGTGAGGTCTGAAATTTTCGGCCCTCTTAGGGTTATTGGCTGAAATTGTGGCGCACTTGTTCAAGGAGACTTCTTTTGGTGATTTTTTTGGCATTTATCTTGGTGGAAGGTTTACAACTAGGGTTTGGCTATATGAATGCTTGGTGAATGTAAGTAAATGTATGCAAAACACTTCTTTATTGAATGGTTATGGTATTGTTACTTGCATTTTGTTATTATAATTTGTTGGATTAAACCCTAGGTGACAAGCACATGTTGTGTCCTTGTCTCATGTCCCTACTAAGTTAAAGAGCCATTTGATTTTGCTGAAGTTAGATAGAGCCTTGCCATAGCAAGGCTCTAATCCTATTCTTCTAGCCTAGCTATTTTTTATCTTGTCTTTGAACCAAGGAAGGAGAAAACGCACTAAGGCCTAGGGTTTCTACACCTTAGTCAGTCGTTTTCCCTAGGGTTTGATTGATGAAGCCTTGCCTTAGCAACACTTCATCATCAAACCCTCTTGTCCTTAGCCATAGCATCTATCACTCAAGCTAGCCATTGTATTCTTGTCAATGAGCAAAAGAAGGAGGAGAAAGCACTAAGGCCTAGGGCTTCTACACCTTAATGAGCCTTTCTCCCCTAGGGTTTCATTGTTTAGGCCTTGCTTTAACAACACCACAACATTTAACCCTCTTGTCTTCAGCCATATCATTCCCTGCTCAAGCTAGCCGTTTAAATTTGTCTTTTAAGCTAGAGGAGGAGGAAGACGCACTAAGGCCTAGGTCATTTACACCTTAGTGAGTCGTCTCCCCTAGGGTTTGACTTGTTGAAGCCTTGCTTTAGCAACACTTCAACATCAAACCCTCTTGTCTCTAGCCCTATCACTATCATCACGGCCCTTCAACATTTGTAGCCCTTTTTTACTCCATTTGCCCTAATAAAGCACTGATCTAAGACCTCTATTGTTTGAGTACCTTGATCATACACATATCCAAATACTTTGAACAATTACTAATCTTTCTAACCCTAGCTTAGACTAACAATCACTAACCCTATTGCTGTTATCATCTACTTGAGTTATCTTTATACATTGCAGCATTGATTTATCTTTAAAGCAATTGAATGATTGGCTAAGGCGTTGTTTCTAGTATTGGTATTGTTACATTGATTGCCATTAGCATTTATTGTGAAGTGACATATTATAATCATTGCCATTATACATCGTTGACTTGCTTCATTAATATTTTCTATCAATTGCTTTATATCAGAAGTCCATGATTATATGAAGTACTAACCAAGCAAGTGATCTTGCATATGCATAGTTTATTTGTTGTTGTGTCTCGAGCAAGTACACATTTTGGTTATTACTCATCTTTATTGGTTGATTAGCCGGGACTTTCTGATCGGTGGTGACTTGTGAGGGGGACTATTATACTTAGCCTTTCAAGCCATTGCCTTCTCAAAACCCCAGGTCACCGGGGACGTCTCCCCTGGGCCTTACCTCCCTAAACAGAAAGAGTTATCCCATTGAGGTGACAGTGGTGGGATAGTCTCAGTTACGCCAGGTTGCCCTCCTTTCATCAGTCTTTTACCTTAACTACAAACTGTGCGATAACATTTTGGCGCCGTTGTCGAGGAACACTGAGTTAATTCTCCTCAAAGACGACACTTTTTGGTAAGCCTTTCCTCAAGAGCCTTTATCTTACAAAGCTTACCTAGCAATTCCACTAAGGGTGATTCCCTTATTTCTTTGATAATTTCAAGAAAATTATCTAGCGACTCCACTGATGACGAAGCCAACTATGACTTCTCAATGGGATCCGGGAAACTACAAGCCTTTAGACATGAGTAAAATCTCGGGATACCCTAGACAAATGCCCCCAAAGTATGAAAAATGGCTCCCTAGATTCACTAGTAGTGATGGGGAAAGACCCGACTATCACATGAGTAATTTTTGGGCTTTCTTTCAACTCCACCCTATCAATGATGATGCAGAAGACTTAGTAATGAAACTTTTCTCTGCCACCCTGCATGGAAAAGCTAGAAGATGGTATGATAATCTTCCAGGCGCTAGCATCACATCTATGGACCATTTAGAAGAAACCTTTCTCATGAGTTGGGGCATGAAATTGGAAGATATCCAATTATTACTTAAAGGACTCAAATACATAAGACAAACGGAGGATGAGACTGTCAGGGCTTTCGGGGTTAGGTTTTAGATGTTGCTATACCAGATTTCTAGAAGCCATTGTCCTGAAGATAAGTACCTCGTGTATCTCTTTACCAATGCACTTCTGGGGCATTTGAGCTTCCTCCTTAATAAAAAGGGTCCAAAAACACTCACAGAAACTTATAACATGGCTATAAAAATTGAGGCAAATATCTCCTTGTTCAGGAAAGGACATCCCTTTATCCCAGATGCCTTTAGTTTGGAGAGATTAATTTCCCTTGAGATGTTTATTGAAAATTCACAAGAAAGAAGGGAACAAGTTTTTAACCAGCAAAATGAAGACATGGTTGAGGAGCTGGAACCTACGCAAAATGATGAAGTATCAACCTGTGCTCCTCCCTCTGACAAAGCCATCCACGAACCTTTCCCCCCTGCACAACAACAAGACGATGAGGTTAGTTGCTTTCCTTTTTAGGATGTTGATGATACCTTGTTCCATGATTCAAAGAATGAAGGAATGGAATCCTTGAAAGAAGTAAATCTTCCCTGCTGTACAATTAAAGATGAAGGGGCAGTTCATGAGGATGAAACAATAACGCATGTTGAAGACACCCAAGTCCTCAAAGCTCCTGCACAAGAAGAAACAGTAAGTTACCCTCCTCCCCAAGATTTTGATGATGCTCTACTTTATGATGGGGGAGATAAGGAGGAGATAAATCAGTCCTTGAATGCTTCAAATCCTGCATGTTATGATACAGATAGTGACATGGTTGATAACATTGATGAGTTCATACATGTTGGGAGACGTAGGTGGGATGTAGTTGGTTATGATATGTATCCCATCTATGACATTGAGAGTCATTTCCAAGTGTTGCCTTTACAATTATCACAGCAAATTACTATTGACCAGTGGCAACAAGGAGATGAGATTTTTACGCATACTTTTCAAACACCCAAGGATGACCTAGTACCTTGTTTTCCTTATGATTTTCAGTCTTACCATGAGGGTTTTGAAGAGTACTCCTCTGAGCACTTGGATTCATTCCATGAAGAAGATTATCAACCACCATTGTGCTCAGGTCTTGATAGGAGTAAGGACCTTCTTTGCTTAAAGAAGGATCCTTGTGACAACTTTCCCAAGCCACTTCCAATTACTTCACTTTGTTGTGTCTCTAGAGGTGTAGTTGGGGAATATGTCTTTGATGTTGAGTTTCCTCTGGGGCAAACCCTAGAGTCCAAAGATTGGTTGAGTACTACAAGTTTAAGTCTGTCATCTCAACTTTTCAACTTTCCCTCAAGAGTTTGCCAATCATCTACTAGATCCTTGTCAATCCCTTCCCAGGCTTCATATTATGGGAACGTCCTAGGTATCCAGTTTGCCGACCTTTTGAGTCAGTTTTATGAGCCTTTGACTTTTCATGATCCCTTTTTGAAGTGGATTGAGCACTTTCCACAGAGAATAGCTTGGCATGATTTTATCTCTCCCCACCCGCCTCCATGAGTTAGACCTTGTGATTTCCGATGATATGATATATTCTCTAACCCATGTTATTTTTGTGCTAAACTTATCATTGTTTTGGTTTATAATGAAGCACAAAGGCAGGTATTGTAGGACATTGTTGGATTGGTTTCACTGGTCGTTTGACTACATCTAACATCCAGCCGACAGGTAAGTGCAGGTAAGTAGGTAGGCATTTTCATTCATTGTATATACCATTTGCATTCCATGCTAGAATAGTTTGCTTTCACACCTGTACATATGATTGCTTTAATTTTGTTTTATATATGTGAGCTAGGGGTGATATCACCACCCCAAATGATTACCGATAGTTGTTATTGAGATCAAGCAGGTTACAACAGGGTTACCGGAAGCGCCCCCCCCGCTCCGGCCTCGAAAGCTCGCTCGGAGTGAGTACACTCAAGAAGCTAGCTAGGAAGCGCTCTTCCGAAATCCGGAAGCAGGCTTCGGGGTTCAATAATGCGCTTCCTGCCAATCAGGAAGCTTTGCACCCGAAATCTCGCTTCCTGAACGCTTCCACCAAGCTTCCTGAACGCTTCAGCCAAGCTTCCTGAGAAATTTTTTCAAACAATTTATTTATAATAATATCTACTTATGGTTTATGTTCAATTCAATTTTCTACTTATGGTTTATATTCATAATTCATTTCTGTTTGTGATAACTATAATTGTTGCAGGTTATCTGAAATCATTAGACAAATTGGTCCCGAACGAGGAGGAGTGTGATAAGATACGACAACAATTGAGCCAGTACATGCTTGGCCAAGGTGCCTTTGGGACCAACCATGCCTTAAGAGATCGAGGGAATTTGAGTTCTCTTGCATGGTGGAACTTTTATGGTGGTGGCACCCCACAGCTCCAATGTTTGGCAACATGGGTGGTGAACACTTCTTCTGCAGAGAGGTGTTGGAGCACCTACAGTTTCATCCACAACGTCAAAAGAAGTAGGTTGAATGCAAGCCGAGCAAAGAGCTTGGTTTATATTCATTACAACTTGCGATTGTTGTCCCATTACTGAGAGGAGGCAAAGGAGGATAAAAACTTGAAGCGTTGGGACAACCATCCAGAGGAGGATAATTTGGAGGATGGGGTAATGCTTTTAGAAAAATTGGAGAATGTTATTTTTGATGATGATCATTGTTAGAATTATAAAAGTAAAGCAGGACAAAGATGTCTTTTTATAAATTTCAGTTAGGAAGGCAGCTAGATCATAGTGAGAGCTACTGAACTTAGGAAGAATAATCAAAATGCAAATATACACAAAGTTCAGACCTGAACTAAACTCAACCAGTGTACTATTTGTTGATTAGCAAATTATTAGAATATCTAAACAGTAATCAATGTTAACACAGACTTCATTTATCATTGAATCTAATGCTAAGTAGCTCAAGATCAGATCTAAGTAAAAGATCTGATACAGATTTGAAATAATAGATCCAAACTAGAAATAGATCTAAGCTGGGTTAAATAGATCTAAACAATAATGACTGAAAAACTCAATAGCAATATCCAGATTTGATAATCTATAATAATTAATGTTGATACATAAATCTAGTTAGATCAAACAATACAAAACTCACAATAAAATTCAGATCTGAAGATAAAGAATAGGTAGCTTACCTTGTCCTGAAACCTTACCTCTGAAGAAGTCACAGCCAACATATGAGATGTAGAACCATTTGTGATTATGCTCAGACATAGACTAGGTCATAGATCCACCTCATAGGTTGGATCTCTTTCCAAGAGATGAAGAATTTTCTTGCCACCAAGGGGATAAAAACCATAGAGACGTCACACAATCAAACCCTCAAACAAAGGAGACTTGAATCACCCAAAAAACCCCACTCAGAGAAACTGTGGATAAACCCTCACACAAGCAAAAGGCAAAACACTCAAACCCTCACCTAGATTTCCTGTAGATGAAAACCCTTATGAGTTAAGGTAGGCCATGGCTCACAGATAGATCTGAACAGATTCACTCCACAGCAGAGAGGAGAAAGTCCCAGCCAATTATCATCACC
>JZKD02S2423161.1:6361-19022 GCA_000966675.3 Picea glauca
GACCTAGGTCGAGTCGGTACTAGTGTTGGGTATTGATATTGATTTTTGTTGGTTAAGAGGGTATTGTACTGTGAGAGAGAGGAGTGATGAGAGTGAGAGCCTTATGGTATTGTAAGATATTCAGCTGGGTGCGAATATCAAGTCCTGCAGCTGGGTGTGCAGGAAGGTGGGAGATAGAAGGAAGAAGAGAAAAGATCTGTTGACTAAGAGCACAGATCAAAACTGTAAGATTTACCTTAATATATCATAAGCACATTTATGTGGGCGTAGGCCTAGAGAGAGGGTGAACCACATATATCTGGTGTTATGTGTGTGTTATTTCTGCCTGTATCTCTGTCATTGTTATACTATTAATTGCATTATTGTGTTAGATCAGATGTATGGCTGCGCAGAGTAGAACTAACTGATAAAGAGATATATGAATGCTGCATTGTTGTTGTATTGGTTCCACTTGATATTCCTTGTAGACATCTCTGTCCTGGAACCCCCCTCTTAGCTACTTCGGGTGAGACTGCATATGCTTCGTAGGTGTTTCTAGAAGGGCTAGTAGTTAGGGCTTGTTAGTGCGCTCTTGGAGTGAACCCTGGGTCTATCCCTGTGCCAACAAATGGTTCTATTGTCGGGACAAGAATCTGTGTAAAGGAATGTCAAGGTGGTTCCCATCGAAGACAGAGATTTAGAAGTGGATAGAGGATCAAGAGAAGGACTTCATAGAAGCCCAGGACAAGAACCCTAAACCGAGCACTGAATATTGGCTGCAAAGATACATTTTCACTGACATTCATGAGATCTTCTTTGGGGGAATCCACCAGGAGTTGTTTGAATGGTTGGCTAGGTTAGTCGATACCCAATTTGAGATCAGATCTAGACCTCCTGTGGTATGGACGTCGGAGTTGATTAAGAAGGTTAAGAGAGTCGACAACGCTGTATCAAGGGTTGTAGATCACTGGTTCGATAGTACCATTGGAAGGTATATCACCGAGTTTTCTATTGACAGAACATAATCGTATAGCCAAGCTGAGTGATACTTTTTAAAAGGACCTAGAGGAAAATTTTTACACTTTCTGAAGCTGAGAATCAAGATGTTTTTTCATGAAAAGAACGCATCGAAGATACAATAGATTGGTCAGACCTGAAAAGGCTAATGTTTAAGATCTCGGACAACGACAATGACACAAAAGATGGACATATGCGCAGTGGGAAAGTATTCCGAGGGGTTCACCTTGAGAACCTGTGTAAGCAAAAATATGAAGAAGAGGGTTTCTATAGTGGAGAAGAGGTATATCTAACCGACGAAGAACATTCAGAGCCCACCAAAACAGAAGAAGGGGAAGCTGAAGAACTTCACCAAAGCGAGTCAGAAACCTCAGGAACTGCGCAGGTTACTGAAGTAAGTAACATTAACCATCCTGTTGTTTCAACAACACTTAGCAGTCATAATAGTCAGAACCACCAGAGTCCTCAGAGCACTGCTACTAGTATCTTAGCATCTACTCAGACAAGAAGTCTAGTTATATCTATGGCAGATTAAATGAGGCTCCCTATCTTTAGAGGAGATGGATCTGAAGATCTAGATCAACATTGGTTTCTATGTGAAGCTGTATGGAATATTAAAAGTATCACCGATGAAGCCATTAAGAGAACCCAGTTCAGCACTGTGCTATAGGACTGTGCACTGAGCTGGTACATGAAACTTGTCCAAGGACTGGCGCAGCCTAGGCCACTGAACGAGATCAAGAATGCATTGGTTGCAAATTTTAAAAAACCTAAGTCAGAGTCACAATGTATTATAGAGCTAAAAGAGATCAAACAAAAGGTAGCATAACCTATTTAGGAGTTCGACCAAAGATTCAAGACCCTAACAGGCCGATTAACTTTTCAGATCCCCGATGAATAGAACAAATAATGGTTCATCGCTGCGCTGTTACCACACATCAGAGTCCCTCTGATGTAGTAGAAGATTGCATCACAGGAAAAATCTTTGGAGATCACCATGAATCTTGAATCAACACCTATGGGAGAATCTATCTCAGGCATGAGCCAGATCTTGAGCCAACTGACTAGTTTATCTCTGTAGGTTAAGGATATGAATAAAGATAAGGGAAAGGACAAAAGRGAAGATATCTAGTGTGTAAKATGAATATCTAAAGGTCATGATAAGGAAAAATGTCCCTTATTCCAYGAKTATTTGGCCTCAGGAGCRCYGAGCCCCTTGAAGMAAGTTAACCTACCCTGGTGCRATGTATGYAGAAAGAGGCATCACCCAGGTGAGTGCTATTACATGTAGAAGTATGTTCAGACACCCAAAAAATTGTACTTCACATTCTGTAAATCAGTGGGGCATGATGATCGAGATTGTAGAGMTTACTATCTCATGCATGAGAGGTTGAGGSACATATACAAGATCCAAGGYGAAGTACAACAAGAAGGAAATAATGCACAGTATAATTCTCCAGGAAGAGGAAGTTTCAATCCTYGYGGTGGATACAGAGGATGAGGAGGAGRTATGGGCTGAGGCCGAGGAAAAATTATMTGTTATAACTRCRCATAGCCAGGAMACTTAGCAAGGGATTGTCACAATCCTTGCACAACCTGCAGTTATTGTAACTCCTTCGAGCATGTCATAGAGGAATGCCCTGTGCTACTAGCTAAGGTTCAGGAAAAATGAGGACCCCAGTAGAACCCACAAGTACAACTGATATATGTTGAACCTCGTGGAAATGACCCTAGAGTCACTAGCATTTCTCAAGGAGGAACTGCTACAAGAGAAGACAGGGCAACACAAGGAAAGAATGCAGATGACCATGGAGTCAAGAAAGTTGAGGAGAAGACTCAGGATTTTGATGCAAAGAAAGAAAGACGAATATTTGAGGAGGCAAGAAAAGAGTTCAAAGGAGATCAAGGGTCCTCATATAGAATGAAAACATAAATCAAAGAGTATGGCATGCCTTAGGAGTTTGATCAGTCTGCATCACCAACAAAAGAAAAAGAGGTAAGGAAAATCATGGAAGTTTTGTGCACTTGTGTTAAGTTGATTCAAGATAAAAGCGTTGTATAAGAATTACAAGATTTAATCAAGAAATATGAGCTAGGCAAGATAGAATCCCTACTGAATAGGGAAGTGCACCAAATTGGGAAAAGGAGAAGGACAAATAAAGAATTACACCTGAATGCTCAAATAGGAGAATATGATATAGACTATGTAGTCCTCGACTTAGGGTCGGAGGTCAATGTCATGACGAAGAAAACCTGGGCACTAATGGGAAAACCCAAGCCAATATACTCCCCTATTAGGATTCGCATGGGTAATCAGCAATATGTCAGCCCATTTGGACAACTGGAGCATGTCCTTGTGGACATCGATGGAGTTAGAACCTTTGCAGATTTTGAAGTAATTGAAATTATTGATGACCTCTGCCCTTACCCTGCATTATTAGGAATTGATTGGGCCTTCAATAATTCTACTGTTGTTGATCTAAAGAATAGGTGTATGACATTTGAAAGAGATGGCCTTAGGGTCATTGCACATTTAGATGCAGATGAGGGACCTAGATACACAGAGCCCGTCAGAGAAGAAGACTATGCATATGAGCTGGAAAAAATCTATAAATTAACTGCCAGACAACAGGATTATATCAACCCTATTACCGATGGGAATCTAAGCTTGCGAAGTGACAGTGCGAGTTCATCAGATTTAAGAGAATCATTGGAGAACTGAAAGAACCAGATGTATAAAGTATCCATAAGGATATGTTCTCGACTGACCAGAGAAGTTCGCTAGATTGGTACGACAACAAGTAACTTACCTACCTTTGATGGTCTGAATCCTTTAGAATCCTTCTTGATGGACTTTGAAGCAATTGTACCAACACAATAGAGGTTGTTGGATATGGATGAGGCCCTGAAATATACACCAACAAGATGGTGGGGGACGCACAAAGGAAACATCACAGACTGGACACATTGTCGAACCTTGATGACAGGGTGGTTTTCAACACAAGTAGGAAGCTACGAAGTGAGGTACACAGGTCGAAGATGCCCAAAGGACCATGTACGAAGCTGCAAAGAGGATTGGAAAGACATCCCTTGAGAAAAATGGGTACATAGATTCATTAACATGCTAGACACGATCCATATCAACTGGTACCTTCAAGCGGAGCTGCGCCTTGTCACTTCAGATTGGGAAGGTATGATCCAAAATTTTGTAACCACCTTTTTGTTTGACATCGAATTTCCTTGTATAGACCAAGCATTACAGATTGTGAGATAAAACATATTTAACGAGGCATCTGGCCTCCCTTTGGAGAAAGAAGAGGATGAATGGACTGCACCATTCTAGAAATTGCAAGAATGTTACCACATTAATGCCGATGAAGATGATGATCCGAGGAAGGTAAACATTGCTGAGACATAAGGCCACAGGAACATGGAAAGAATGGGAGTTGAACTGCGATTCATTGGACATCCTATCAATATAACGAAAGTTAATATTGGGACAAAGGAGACACCAAAGCTTGCCAATGTTGGAGATTACTCGGATGCTGCTACCATTGACAAAACTACATAATTATTGCACGAGTATCAGGACTTGTTTCCAACCAAGTTCACTGATATGAAGGGTATCAAAGGACCTATGGGAGAAATGAGAATACATTTGAAACCATATGTGAATCCAATCAAGCAAAGACCCTACAGATTGAATCCGAAATATAAGGAAAATGTGAAGATTGAGCTTGACCGAATGCTGGAAGCAGGGATTATTGAACCTATCAAAGAGTCAGAGTGGATCAACCCTATGGTGGTAAAAGAAAAGAAGACAAGAGGAATAAGGATATGTTTGGACCTTAGGAAGTTGAATGATTCCTGTCTACATGACCCCATTCCCTACACCATTCACAAATGAAGTGCTGGATGACTTGGGAGGCCAGGAAGTATATTCTTTTACAGATGGATTTTCAGGATACCATCAGATCCGCATTGCCAAGAAGGACCGTCATAAGACTACATTTTCCATAGAGTGGGGATCCTACCAATATACAATAATTCCATTTGGATTTAAGAATGCACCAACCATCTTTTCTAGGGTGGTGGTCAAAGCCTTCAAAGAATTTTTGCATAAATCTTTAGAAGCATACTTTGATGACTGGACTGTTTTTAGCTTGTTGAAAAATCATATTGAATGTCTAAGGCTAATGTTGGATAAATGCAGGCAATTTCAAATTGMTTTGAATMTRAAGAAGTGCATATTCTTCTCACCATTTGGAGTATTATTAGGTCATATTRTATGCAAGCAAGGATTGTTGGTGGACCCATCCAAAATTGCAATTATAGTTGATTTGCCACCTCCTACTTYAGTCAAACAACTAYGCACTGYACTAGGACATACTRGCTATTATAGGAAATTTATCAAAGGATATGCTCATATTACTAYGCCAATGGAGAAGTTATTAAAGAAAGACTTTCAGTTTGGTTKCTCATAAGAATGCCARTAGAGCTTCGACACACTGAAACAAAAGATGGTGAATGCGCCTATTCTGGTCTTTCCAGATTGGAGTAAGGAATTTCATRTGCATRTTGATGCATCTTMTATTGCATTAGGAKAAGTACCGACACAAACTTGAGAAGGGGACATTGATCATCCATTASCATTTTCCAGCAGAAAGCTATCCACAACTGAAATCAATTACACTACTACAGAGAGAGAAGGATTAGCCATGGTGTATGAAGTACAAAAATTCCGACACTACTTGTTGGGAGGACACTTTAAAATGTTTACTGATCACTCCGCATTGAAGTACCTAGTCAAAAAGCCAGTGTTGGGGGGTAGAATATGCAGATGGCTTCTCCTGTTTCAAGAATATGATTTTGAGATCATAGTTAAGCCAGGAAGAATGAACAAGGGACCTGACCACCTGTCGAGGTTRGAACATGGMRAAGTACCCACTAGTTTGGAGGATACATTAACGGATGCATAGCTACTCKCCATTAGGAAGGTGGATGACCACTTCATAGACAYAGTCCAGTTCCTGTCAAYAGGAATGGCTCCAAGTGAGTATACAATTTCCCAGAAGAAAMAATTAGTGGTGCGTGTTGCAGATTTTTCACTGATAGCTGGTCAGTTATATAAGATGGGACCTAATGAGATACTAAGAAGATGTGTGATGGAGGCAKAGCACCCACTGATCCTTGTAGAATCTCATGAAGGCATCACAGGAGGACATTACACAGGGAAAGMAACTACGCAGAAGGTTCTGCCAACAGGCCTTTGGTGGCCTATGTTACACAGAGATGCTAAAGAGTATGCCAGAGCATGTGATGTATGCCAAAGATTTGGAAGACYATCCCAAARAGATGAAATTCCCTTAGCACCACAAATGACCCTACAAGCATTTKAAAAATGGGCCATTGACTTCKTGGGACCTATAAACCCACCAGGGAAGCACACAGGAGCAAGGTATATTATTACTRYGATAGAATACCTGACTAGATGGGCCGAATCCAAAGAAGTCAAGGACTATAGTGAAACTACAACTGCACGTTTTATATTTGATGACATAATAACTAGGTTTGGATGACCTAAGATATTCATGAGTGATCAAGGTACACACTTCATCAATAATACAGTGGAATCCCTAAATGAAGAATTTGCAGTCCACCATCAGAAGAGTACACCTTACCACCCACAAGAAAACAAAACAGTTGAAGAATTCAACAAAATCTTGGAGACAACATTGACAAATATTTGCAATGTAAACATGGATGATTGGGATTTAAGAGTACCAACAGTACTCTCGGCTTATAGAACCACTTGCAAGAAATTAATAATGCAGACCCCCTTTAAGTTGGTTATGGTCTTGAATCTATTGTCCCAATGGAGTACTTGGTACCAAGCTTAATAATTGATGCATTTATAGACATGGATGATACCGACGTTATTCATGAGAGGCTTGCACAGTTGGTTGAAATGGAAGAAGACAAATTCATTGCAGGATTCCAGTAGAAAGTTCAGAAGGAATGCAAAAAGGTCTATCATGATAGGCACATCAAGAAGAAGGAACTTAAGCAAGGTGATTTAGTATTGATGTATGATAGTAATTTTATCAAACACCCAGGGAATTTCAGAACACATTGGCTCAGACCATATGAGGTCTCTTATGTTACAGAAGGAGGAGCTGTGCAACTAAAGACATTGAAGGGAGATTGGAAGGAAGGATTGGTGAATGGGAGTTGGCTAAAGTTGTACTATGAGAACCAACTGCCTCCCAACTCTCAGCAAATGCAAGAGGAAAGGGGTCCACGTACCATGTGAAGTTGAAACTGGGTACCATACACAGAAAAGATAGTCTGCACAAGGTTGGAAAGGAGGCATAAAGCAGAAAGCAAGGGCTGCACTATGTAGTCCAAAGTCGAAGTAAAACAAGAGGATTAGAGCTCAAGTGCCTCTGGACGAGTCACAGGTGAGTGTTGGGGGCCTTTTGGCCCTTAGTTATGGAAGGAAACAAAGAACAAGGAAGGAAAGGTAAAAAGAAATCTTTGCAAGAGACATAGTAGCTGTCACTGAGTTGAAGTGAGAAAAAGAGAAGGAAGGATGGAGCGAAGTATAGAGAAGAAATCCGTTGGACGAGAAGATCAGGGATGATAGACCAGAAAGGAAGAAGGATCGTGGACAATTCAACAAGAAAAGAAAGACATCATTGGATTATTTGGAGCACTGTGAGATGAAGAAGGAAAGACAATGATCTAGGTGGATATCGGTGGCCACCCACATTTTCCGACTGGCTCCAAACAATTTTCTGGCAATTTTGGCAATTTACTATTTGTTAACGCTCTGTAAATTTCCTAGAGGTTGTCAGAAAAGAAGAAATCTACGGGAGGTAAATTTATCCAACCACTTCGAATATGGGATCTAGCCCTACCAACTTCAGAGAGGGATCTCTCTGTATGATTTAGATATGTTTCAAATTTAAAATATTAGGCTAGGTAAATAAAATATGTTGGTTTTGTTGTTGTAGTTTTCGTTGGGTTGGCTGAGAGAGTTTACACATCCATTGGGCTATGGGGTCTGTATCATGAAATAAAATCTAAACCAGAAAGTAAAGAAACTTTTCACAAGGAGAGATAATATAATCGTTGGATTCTTTTAGTAGCATAAATGAGGAATAACAGAAAAATGTGAGAATGTCAATTACAAAAAAGAAGCAGTTAAGAATTTCTTTATCATACAATCAGAAGATGAAACACTAAAATCTTTTAAAGTCAGAAACAGGGTATACAAAGATAAATCATGCAACATTCATTACTTTCAAAGATTATATTTATCAAATAGTGTGATAACTAAGTGAGTATAACATTTAACTTAGAAAGGAAAAACATCACCAATGAATACATGCAAGAATCCTGTAAAAATGCCTCTTTGTATTAATGGAAGATCTCTTGAAAAATATTACAGTCTGATAGCTCACAGGGCATAAAGATCAAACCTCAATACTTCAAAAAGTGAAGTATTTATAACCCAAAATTACAAAAGATCCCGTCATTAAAGATCAGGATGTGGTAAATATATTTTTAGCCTAACTAACTTAACAAATTACAAAAATCTAGGAAACTGTTTGATGATGTGTCGCAACTGCATGTTGTTTTCTGGGTGAACTGTTGGTGAGGCCTTTGCATGACCTCATCTAACGGGATAGCTGACTGGGCTTGGAAAGCTCATTGACTACTCGATCAGGTCACAAATCTCTTCCCATCGAAGATGACTTGGAACGTTGACTTTGAGTAACCTTCGGTAGACTTCATCCATTTCTGTGTACTTGGTGAAAGTAGGCTTGGTGATGAAGATGTACCAGATCTCATGTTGTATACTGATGTCCAACTGAAGTGTATCTAGGAATGCCTTGTCGATGATGCTGCCTTGAATTCTTGAAAATTTTGACCTATCCTTAGCCACCTCGGCTAGTCTCTTTCTGTAATCTGGGAGTGTCATCAGTTTTTTGTTTATCACCTTCAAACCAGGAAGACCTTTCTTCTATAGAGCCTCGACCTTGCTAAAAACCCTTTGTACCCCTAGGTCCATGGCCTGAACATTTTCTTCTAGCTGTAGCATCAATCCTCTCTTGGTCAAGACTTTTTTGACCTCAAGGATGGTCTCTGTTCTATCCTCAATTCTCAGCTCTTCCATCTCCTCTCTGGTTTTAGAATTAAAGAATTTAATGATTTCATTATCCTGTGTGGGCATCTCTACCAGTTCTGATCTGATCTTCTCGATGGCTTGTTTACTTCTCTACACCAATTCATTTTTCTCAAACATAATCTGTATCATTGGACATATTTCGTTCATAGACTTGGTGATGTCTATCTAGACACTTTCTTTGACTTTGGCCAATGTTTTACTTGCCATTGTTTTCTTCCAGAGCTGTTGTAACTCTTGTTTGAGCTGGTCTGACACCTTTTTTTCCTTGGAGAAGCTAGTTTGATAATAATATTTGAGTTCCTAAAGGTTCTCAATCTCCTTTTTGAGCCTGCTAATCTCTGTCTCCTGCAGGTTCATCTCTTCCATAGATTTGGCCAATTCAAACGTCTTTTCCAGAGACGTCAGTGGATTCACCGATGGGACTTCTGTTATTGATGTTGTGCTCACTCCTAGGATTGGAAATGCACTCAATGGAATGAATTGCATGGGTTTCAACTATTCTTTCTCTTTCACTAGCTTCTCCATCTCAACTTCCATTTCCTTTAGTTGTGCATTCTGCTCCATGATTAACTTAAGCATCTCATCTTTTTCTCCTTCTGCCTCTGCTATTTCCTTTGCCTGCGAGTCAACAATTGGTGGCAGCTTCAATTATTTCCTCAAAGATGCTATGTCGAAATTTTTCTTCTTGATCATATCCTCGACTGCTTTCACATTTGAGGGGTCATACCCGATCTTGAGGATAAGTTCCTCCAACGTTTTGATCCTGTTATCCTTGGAAAAGGATGATATTTTCTCCAACTTCAACTGTGTTTGGACATTTTTCAGAGACACTTGTAACCTGGAGGCAATAGTGGAAGC
Source organism: Picea glauca (assembly GCA_000966675.3). NCBI lineage: Eukaryota > Viridiplantae > Streptophyta > Pinopsida > Pinales > Pinaceae > Picea > Picea glauca. The sequence continues at coordinate 16,410 of JZKD02S2423161.1, forward strand.
ATGTGCCAGCGTGGAGAAAACCATTTCTCCATTTTTCCTGTGCAGGTCCATTTGATCGGCAGGATGCATGTCCTTGGTCTGGAATTCAAAGGTTTCCCTTTTATAGTCGGTGATTACCTTTGGGTCTGGCACCTGTGCTTGGAGAAATTCGATGTGCATTCTTCCCTTCTCTGCGTAGAATGTCGATAAAATCCTTTATTGTGCAGTCGATGTCTTCTTCCAAAATTGGGTGTATGTGATGCTAGTCAGAGTCTGATTCTTTTTCTTGATCAGATCATATTTCTCAAAAATACTGAGCTTCGGTCCTATCTTGCCTAGCTGGTTGATTGGTGGAGTATCTGTAGGCTTCTTTGGTAACACTGTGGTTATAATATTCTTGCTGCTTTTGCTGAGGAGTGATCGATCAACCTCTGTCACTGTAGTGGATGGAATTTCCTTTTCTCCAGCGAAGTTAGGAGCCGGACTGGTCTTTGGCCTCTTGGTATGCAGTCAAAATTCTTCTAATGACACTTTAGTGACAGGAGGTAATCGATCCTTCCTAGGCCTTTTCTCCTTTTGAACTCGTGGTGTGGTTGTCTATGATATAGTGACCGGGAGGTCCTATTGTTCTGTTTCAACCAAAGTATTTGGTTCTCATCCTGTGTGATTTGAAATTTTTTCTACCTTAGGCCTAGATTCGTGGACATACGAGATATTCTTGTTTTTTATCCTCATCTATGAAATAATCCCGCACGGATCATAGTGCCATGTGAAACTCACAAAGAATTTCATTTCCTTTAGCAGCCTGTCTTCTTCCTCCCCGACACCTCGACTATTGCAGATGAAAGACCCAATATGCCCTTTGATTCTGAGTTGTTTCTTCTTCCTTAAAGTCACAAAATGAATATCATCCGAGTTTATCCTCTACCTTATGTATTCCAAGGAAACAATTCTGACAGGTAAGTATTTGGGTAGTTTATATGGGGCCAACTCACACCCATAGACTCTAATGTCAGTGTGATTTTGGTACAGGTACCAATCACCAGTCTTTTTATGATTCGAGAGATGTAGGATCCTCTGAAATTCATCATCAATCCTGGGTTTGGGTCTGCCGCTGAGCATACTCACCACTGGGTGGTAGAACTGATCGATGAACTGCTTGAAACTGAATTCTGTGGAGTTATGTATGAGTAGGGAAGTCCATGTGGTTACTTCCCGGGGTCTTCCATCTCCGCCCATCTTCTGCATAGAAAAAGAAAATTTGTCCTCTTGGAAGAAAACGAACAGGTATGCCAGTATTGACGAATACCAGAACATGCCTTCTGTGGTGAAATTGATGAATTTCTCATGAATGTTGTCCACCAGGAATGTGTTGAAGTCAAATTGTGTTGTGGTTTTCTCATCGGTGGAGAAAATAGACAAAAATTCCAGAATGGGCTCATCTACCCATTGATCTGAATAATAACCCAACAAGGCACATAGGGACATGATAACCTAGTTTCCTTTGGTTGAGAACATGGAGGAAAGATAAGGGGGATTTGTAGTGGGGAGCTGAGTGGACTGTGGAAGAAAAAGCTCAAATATTTGAGCTCTTTGAGGAAATGACAGCTTCTGGTATAGCTCTGTGATGATCTCGAGGTTAAAATGCAAGGCAGATTCAACTTGGGATATTTGAATCATTTGGTTGATGGTTTCTGGCATGATGAGGAAAATAATTTCCCTAGACGAGGATATGATGGCTCTTTTCTCGGGGATATAGTGGGCTTGGCACTTGAGGGTGAACTCTGGGAAATGGTGAATCTGGGGGAAGAGATATTAGGGTAGGTTGGACTCCCAGAGTCCAATTTCGTCACTCTAGTCCAAGAAGACTTCTTTAAGCCATGACTGAAGGTCTGCGAAGTCGAAGTCGCACTTTGTGTCTGCTATTAAGTAGTCTTTGTTGGCTAGTGGAATCCTGTCGAGGTCGACGGGAGGTGAGAGAAATAGATTCTCCTCTTCTTCTGTTCATTTTGGCTTTGGCACCATTACTGTAACAATACCTGCAAATAAAACAATGTTAGTGGGGATGACTGTAGATGGGGGCGACTGACTATGACAGAGAGGAAAACAGGGTAAATTCTCTGGTGTGAAGAGTGAGTAAATGGTGAAAGAATGAAGTGGTGAGGGTATTATTGAGTAAACGGGTATCCGTTGGGTGTGGGGGATAGGTCAACTGGTTAACGGATAAGTTATCCAATAATAAATGGCCAACGGGTCATTTAGAACGTGAGATATCATATGAAAGTGACTGAGGGATACATATGAGTGATGTGGCGATTAACGGTTGGGGGAAAAAATTATGGTGAGGGGACTTGCCACGGGTGAACGAGGGAGGAAGACTGACGGAGTTATGGGATGTGACTCTTATGGAAATGTGGATAATGACGTCACTAGGTGATGAGGTATGTCAGATAGAAAGAGGCAGTGGGATTCAGGACCAGTAGATTCATGTCACGTATAGATAGGGGGCCCACCAGAGTAAGATTCTATTCCAGACCCCCCTTCCACCGTTAAAGGTAGATCAGTCGAGGGGGTCCAAAAAATACCTTGAGCCATCGATCTGCGAGCTTTCCTTTTGACCGCAGATCTGTGCAC
>JZKD02S2423194.1:7468-25152 GCA_000966675.3 Picea glauca
ATGCATGAGCAAGTGTGTGTGTCAGAGCTAGGAGCCATCGAAAGGAGATCTACAACATCAAGGCTCAGGTTGTAAGTTTCACTTTCAATTATTCAATACAGTAATATGTCCCTTTTCCATAAAGATGATGTCACTTTATTACATAATTCCTTTATCATATGTATAGATTAGCTATTGAATATATTGATCTGCCTTCACTTCGATTGGTTTGTACTGTTGTGATCTGAACGGGACAAGAGAATTGGAGCGAAGCTTGGAACAACAGAGAACTAAGGAAAGCGTTCATAAGGTATGTCCATAATCCTTGCCTCTTAGTTCATTCAATAGTCTAGATCTAGGGAAAGTGTATTATTCTGTCCTGTTTTGTTCTAGATCCAGGTGGATCTAGGGAGGTCGGTTTATTTCCGCACTTACGGATTTATCCTGAAACAAGGATGAAAATGTATTCTCCAATATTGACCTCATATTTGAATATCACCGGGTGAGAATTAAAGAAGAAGATATCAACAATACCTCCTTCAGAACGAGGTATGGCTATTATGAGTTTATAGTGGTGTCTTTTGGGTTGTCAAATGCAACAGTTGTCTTAATGTGTTTAATGAATGATATTTTCAGAGACTATTTGGATAATTTTGTCATTGTCTTCCTAGATGACATTCTTATCTACTCCAAGTCTAAAGAAGAGCATGATAAACACTTGAGGATGGTGCTACAAGTGTTGGGAGAGCATCAACAATATGTGAAGTTGAGAAAATGCTCATTTAATCAGAAGCGCATACATTACTTGGGCCATATCATATCAGAGGAAGGGATAGTTTTGGATCTGGAAAAGATAAGAGCCATTGGAGAATGGCCAGAACTAAGGAATGTCTTCGAAGTGAAATATTTCATGGGACTTTTGGGGTACTATAGAAGAGTCATTGAGGGGTTCTCAATAATTTCACACTCAATCACATATTTACAAAAGAAAGGGTGTGAGATTTGAGTGGACACCTGATTGTGAAAGAATCTTTCAACACTTGAAGAAACTGCTGACAAGTACACCAATTTTGAGAATTGTCAACCCTAATGACGATTTTGTGGTATGCACAAATGACTGTAAAGAAGGGCTTGGGCAGTCCTTTGTCAAAATGGGTATGTGGTATGTTACGAATCAAGGAAACTAAAAGAGCATGAGAGATTTTATGCCACTCATGATTTGGAATTGGAACTTATTGTACATGACTTGAAGATGTGGAGGCACTACCTCATGGGAAAAAAAATTCAATTGAGGACAGACCATAACAGTATGAAATATATGTTTGGATAGCCAATTTTGAATGCCAGGCAAAGAAGATGGTTAGAATTCCTTAATGAATATGACTTTGATATAAATCATATCAAAGGTAAAGAGAACCTGGTGGTCGATGCACTTAGTAGGAGAGTGCATGAGATGCATGCTACATTCATTAGCATGTACAAATCATATTTGAAAGACATGATTTTAGAGGCTGAAAAATCATATCAGATTTATGTGGAAACAAGAGAAAAATTAGAGCAAGGTAAAATGCAGCAGAAAATTGAAGACAATGGTCTGAGAGAGGATGAACCCCTTATGTACAAAGGAAAAGTTCATGTTCCAAATGCTCAGGAGTTGAAGAATCTGATACTGAAGGAAATGCATAATGTACCTTATGTTGGACACCCATGATACCAGAAGACAATTACAACTGTCAAGAAAGAAAGAAGTGGTTGATTTTATTGGCCATGTCTGAAGAAAGAAGTGGTTGATTTTATTGCCAAGTGTTTGGAATGTCAAAGGGACAAATTTGAACACAAACACCCAGTTTTTTGCTACAGCCCTTTCCCATTCCTGAGTGGAAATGGGAAGATGGAACCATGGATTTCATCACTAAGCTTACCATAACCACCAAACAGCATGATTCCATCATGGTAGTTGTGGAGAAGCTTACTAAAGCTACCCATTTTATCCCTGTGAAGTTCATGCACAAGGCAGTCAACATTGTTTATATTTATATGAAGGAAGTAATTATACTTCATGGTGCACCTAAGACAATAGTGTATGAAAAATATCCCAAGTTCACATCAAACTTTTGGAAGGGGATATTCAAAGGATTTGGGACAAATCTAAACTTCAGCATAGCTTATCACCCTAAATCAACTGGGCAAACAAAGAGAGTCAACCAGGTGATTGAGGACATGCTAAGAATGTAGCTAATGGACAAACCATCAAAATGGGAAGACTATATACATTTGGTTGAATTCGCTTATAATAATGGGTGCCAAGCATATTTAAAGATGAGTCCTTTGAGGAACTTTATGGAAGAAAGTGAAACACACCAGTAAGTTGGGACAACCCAACAGACAGAGTAGTAATTGGTCCAGACTTTCTCAAGGAAATGGAGGAGTAGATGGTGAAAATAAAGTAGAACTTAAAGGATACCCAAGACATGTAGAAACATTATGCTGATAAAAATAGAACTCACAAAGAGTTTACAGTGGGTGACCATGTGTTATTGAAAGTGAAGGCAAGACAAAGTTCCCTAAAGTTGGGAAATTGCTCAAAACTTGCAGCAAGATATTGTGGACCTTTTGAAATATTGGAAAGGATTGGTCATGTTGCATACATGGTTGCACTAATTACATCCATGCATATTCATAATGTATTCCATGTATATTTTCTTTAAAAGTATGTACATGATGTTAATCATGTCATTATTGGAATGTGATTCAGGTGGATCCAAAAGGCGATTTTCAAGTACATCCAATTTGCATATTGGACTGGAAGATCAAGTAGCTCAAGAATCAAGCCATAGGGATAATAAAGGTCCAATGGACCTAGTATGGTATTAAGGATATAAATTGGGAGCAAGAGGATACTCTGCGGGCTGAGTACCTGCATCTTTTTGAAGACTTTTGAAATTTTAATTGTATATGTGTATACCTTGCACTGATGAAAGTATATAAATAAGGTGGAGAGGAATATAATAACCCTAAGTTGAACCCCAATTGTAATGTAAATGTAATTGTACACATAGGTTGGTGAGCCATGAACGTTTTGGGCCAGAGTGACTTGTATATATGTATTTTGAGGCTATAGTGCGTATGTGGTTAATAAGCCAGAAAAGGAAAAAGCTATAATGGGGCCAGTGAGACTATCTGATATTATATAATCACTCTCAAAATTTAATGAAAAACATCACTAATGCATACCATCCAAATCGAAAGAGTATGTGGGGATAAACTCCACTAGAAGGGAAAAGGGGCTAAGAGTCTAGGAAGAGGGGCTAAGCCAAGGGAATATGTTTGATAATATTTCCTAAAAGACAATTTATGGGATACATAAATATATTTTATCTTGAGTTCATTTGGAAGAGGAATGAATTATAAGTGGGGGGAAAAGATAGTTTCGGGGATGACAAGTGTCATAAAGGGAACATGCAAATATATGGTTGGGACTTGGTGCATTTTCCCTATCATTCAATCATTCTATCAATTCTCTCATCACTCGGATCTCACTCACATTGACTCTACCCTCCATAACTATATATTATTCATCACCAAACTAGGATTGAGGAAGCTTGGAGCATTTTATGGAAATTGAGCTGAAGAGGTGGGTTTCCATGCCCATGCGCTATTGAAGAAGCAGGTTTTTAGGCCCGTGAGCATTCTCTCCAAGTTAGAGAACTATTGGGAATTGTATTCCCAAGGTGTCAAGATACAGCTTCAAGGCTTGAAGACTTCCTGTCTGACCTGTCGTTGAAGCCCCTAAAGGGAAGTGTGGAAACCGAAGGACTATTGAGTAGAGAATGGGCACACTTCTTGGGGTGGGACAGACATGTGGGGAATGAGGGACTGTAGGCTAGATGATAGAATTGGAACCTATATCTTATCATTGTTTTTGTTCTATAGGCCTTAGCCTAGTTAGGAAAATCCTTTCCCAAGTAGAGTATAAGCCCCAACTCGGGGGTGACATATTGTTGAGTTATGAACAAGAGAGTCTAAGGCTGGGAGGAAAGTTGGAAGTCTACACATAGTCGGTGATATTTTATAAAATATAATTTCCTTATCTAAGAATTTTACTTAGTTACTTTGTGTGTAATTACGTATTTTTGTTATGGGTATTTGTTGTTCTATTTATGCTTCAATGCATCTATTGTTAGAATTGCATAGAAACTATAATAATGTATTTATGTATGGTTTTACCTCCATGCATATGTTTATATGTATATTTTTGGTGTTATGCCTATATATGTTCATATGCATAGTTTTTCCATTTAATTCAATGGTAACTAAGTTGGAAAATTCAGCATGATATAGCCCAGCTCGAGCTGGGAGGACCTCGACTTGGTATGGATAATTCATAGGGAGAAAATGTTCACTAAGTGGTGAAAAGAGAATGTTGTAGTCATTTTGGAGAATATTGCAAATTCCTTATCTGTATGGGAGAAGTTGCATATTTTTGGAAGGCCTGGTAATCTAGATAAATCACTTAGAAGAAGTTCCTGGACCATTAAATCCTAGTTCTAACTGATCACTTGCAAAAATATTATGTTTTTCAACTGAGAAATCATAGTCGATGGATCGGCATAACGGGTAAATATTAGACTTCGATGTGAAGGCATCGTCGTTGGGGAATGATCCCTTGGATGGACCAAGGGTTGGGAATAAGGAGTATCAACGATGAAGACAAGAAACAACCTAACAGGGAATGTGGATTGTCAATATGTCGGAGAGTCTCCGACAAGATCTAGACAGTTGATCACGGATGCGTGGTCATCAGGAGTGGGTAGGTGGTGAAGTTGGAGTGTAGACTCCAAAGTGTCGACGATGAAGAAGGCTCGAGGATTAATGAAAGTCATTGATCAATGAAAGGGTGAGATGAAGTCTCAGCCGTCGATTTATTGTGGGTCCCACTATATTTCCTTGGTGAGTTATGGGGAAGGAATCAGAAATCACGTTGACAAGGATGTCAGCATGGAATTTAGCATGTCCCTTGAAATGACACATGTCAAAAACTGATTTTCCAATGGGAAAAAAGTGGGCCCATTGCGCGAGGAGGACCTTTGGAACTTCTCTTTAAATCATGGCCATCAGATCTATAGACCAGGGATCTATACCATTGATATTGGTCGTATCATCATCGGAGTATAGAGGAATGGTGAAATTGGATGAAGCTCACAGATCGTTGATGACGACAAGAGAGGCACCGATGATGATGGGGGATTGAGGATTAACGAGAGCCATTGATCAGTAATTGGGAGGGATTTAATATTCATCATAGATTACCATAGACCTTGTTAGGTGAGAAAGGGAAGGATGATGTTGATGTGACACATCAACGTGGAATCCATCATGTACCAGGAGTGATAGGTATTTCCTATTGAATGGTCCCAAAATACCAAGTGGTCCTTAGGTTTTCGACTATGACCAATACCATTGGATCAATATGTTTTTAGATCTGAACCATTCGTTGGAGGAGGGTGATCAAAGGAATTGATAGAGGGAAAGAGAAAAAATCCCATCGAAAAAATCATCATAAGAGCGTTGAGGGCAGGACTTACCTGGGAGTGTTAATGACGATGAAGACTTGAGGGGGATCTCAACCATCGATCGGTACATGGAAATATGTAATATCAGTCGTGGATCCTCATGGACCCCATTTGTTTCTTAAAATAAAGTTCAAAGGTACGGTATTATCTTCCATGTAAGTTTTATGCACCGACATGAGCAGAGTCACTGATGTCAAGTCACCAGAGCCGTCAAATATATATTTTTCCCGATGGAGTGATCATCCTCGAAGCTAGTAGTTGGGGTGACTAGTAACTCCATGGAAGGAGAACCCTGACAACAATGAAGGGAGGTCGCACTTGAACAAGGCCATTGATCTAGAGGGCCTGATGATCCAGGTGGCAGGTGCCACATCGGTGCCACATCAGTGCCAAATAGGAGGGAACGAGAGAAGAGAGGCCATGTGGATGCCATATTACAGGGAGGTGGTTGTTGGCCAAAGAAGGCATGTAAACTTTCATTGGAAATATTTTGACCAGTAGAATCAATATACAAGGTCCTTATAGAGATATGAAGCACTTGGTGAAAAGAGGAATTTTGACACACCATCATCCTAACTATAAATTAGAGGGTCTGGTGTATTACAAAAATACTATACAAAAAAAATTGTACAACAAAACTCTTCCCTTGTGGATTCGCTTGATTGAAACCCACCTATGGAAACCTATGTTCTCTCCTCTCAATGATTTGATCTCTATATGGAAGTATTTCTCCACCCATCCAAGATCTTGAATCAGAGTCCTTAGTGATCAACATAAACTTACTATGATGGTCTATTGTGTCTTCACTTGATTGATGTTGTCCTTTTATTGTCTTAATTAATGGTTACAAGAACTGTCTCAACTGTTTCTTTCCCCTCATTAGTCAATTTATTTTTTGAACTATTCATCAATATATTTTTCATGGGTGTGACATTTATCTCATGTCGGATTTTAATGTTAAATAACTCACCTTCCAAGTCTCTTAAATCGATGGAAATACCATGTACCGCTTCCTCAATATATTGATTCTTCACGGAGTAGTCCACTAGCCAATTGTCTATGTCGTCTTCATTATATTCTAGTAAACTATAAAACTTTTCAACTGATAACCCTTTAAAAATATAAACTTTTTCGTCAAACTGTTGCTTTGATAGGAACAATGAGTTGAGAATTAATTTAGGGTCTTATATTTCATCAGTACCTCCTGCTAGGTCTATCTCTGTGATCCTCTTGAACAATTCTTCCCTTTTCAGTATGGCTTCGCTGCATGCTTGAACAATATTATTCAATTTTTTAATCTTTTCCTTCCAGCAAGCATTTAGTTGTTTTATCTGGCTTGGGGAGGGTAGATCCTCCTCTCTTATTCTTAGTTTTTTCATATTAGAGATTTTTTTTCCAAAGGGTAATAAAACATCAATGTAAAAACCTTCTTCATTCTTCATATCATCTTGCAAATATTCATGGAAGGCATGCGCCCTCAAGCCAAAAGAAATAATAATTTTCGAAACCTCCCATGCCTCTATGATCAATGCCATTATTTTATTGATATTTATTCCTTTCCTTTCTTCTTGTAAAATTATACTCCTCTCACAATTTTAAACCTCCCATGCCTCTTTCAACTGGATAATAACTTGAAATGAATCCTTTCGGAGATATAACAATAATATAACCTTTGGTGAATCATGTTTTAATGCAATTTAATGAATAATATTCTCGATCCCTACACTTACTAATGACGATCTTTATGGATCCTGCATGATCAATTATTAATATTAAAACATAATAATTCATATTGGAAAAATAACTAAGATGGCAGGGATGGACATGTGCAATTTGAATTTTGGGATTTTTGTGAATCCGTGAACCCGCGGACCCGCAGTTGCGAATGATCAAAAATAGGCTAAGTGTTGCACAACAGTCAATCGAACTTGGATACAGGAGAAATGAGATACTTAGGGCCTCAGTACCAGCGACAAGTATAACGGTCATAATGTAGACCATGAGTCTTTGGGTGCAAAATGGAGATTGTGGAACTTGGAAGATGAAATATTGAACCCGTGAACCCGCAGTTACAAAAATTGTTAAGTATATTATAACAAGGAGTTTAGTCAGACTCATGATATAGGAGCATGGATGGAGGTGAAGACCCATGAGTCTGCCAACCCACGAACCTATCGATATTTGAAACGTGACTAAGTATGCTAACTAGAAAGGGAAAATATAAGGGAGAAAAGAAAATGGGAATGAGGGTAGGTATAGAATAGGGAAAATAAATGGAAAAAATAAGTTGGGAAAATAGAAAAAGGAGGGAAATTTCATAAGAGGTAATTGATCTCAACACCTTTTCTTTCATTGCATCCTATGCATCATCACAAATCTCCACATGAGTCCCTGAGTCCTCCGTCAAACAACTTAATAGATATTGTTCTTTTATCTCTAGTTGATTTTATTAATATAAAATATGGGCTCCCATCCTAGGATATTGGTCCACCTGAGGAATAAGACAATGCAACAAATATCCTAGCCTATCATACCTCAAGATTAGTTCTACAATATTACAGGTTTTTATCTCCCTTATTTCCCCTTTGCTCCTTTCCTCAAACCCTACCTCTACACGCATGGATGAAAGTCCTTCTCCACCCAATAAAATGAGATCTCACTATCTCATTCCATGTGTATTTTTTGTCCACTAAGAAACAACCAACTCCTGCAACCGAGAACCTCTACTACTATTGTGTGATCATGTACTTGTAACTTTCCCTAGTTGTATGTGTTTGTTTCTTCTGTAGCCCACGTATGTACACTCCCTAGACTACTGAAACCTTGTGTATCTACATGTCTATTCATTCTACAGGTCATGTTTGTACGTGCACTAGGCTAATGAAACCCCACGTATGTATGCACATGTTCTTTCTACAGCCCACATATGTATGTGCCCTGGGATACTAAAACCTGTGTACATATCCAGAACTCTTCTCCAATCTGTAGGACCTTCTTGTTGTTTCTTTGTTTCCCATATATATCCTTGCTCCAAATATGTTTGTTGTTTCCTACTTCTCCTTTGGACTGATCAGATAATGAGATCTCTAGGTGAAATTCCTTCTTCACCCTTGCTAAGATCTCTTTTGAGAAAAATTCCTTCTTTTCTCTATCTATGAGTCAATGACTCCAATAGATCTGTCATCCTTTGATCTTTGAATGAAATCTCTTATTCACCCATCTGAGATCCCCTTGATTCATTTTCCTTTGTGGCTCAAGAACTTGAGCAAAGTCTTTCTTTACTCCTAGGTGGATGACTCAAGCACATGAGAAAAAGTGTGTATCTACTCCTATGTGATCCTATGTATCTTAGATATCTAGATGGAATTCCTTCTCCACCTATCCAAGAACTCCTTGTTGGCTTCTTGACCTCCTGCCATTACTCAATAAGCCACCCAAAAAAAAAATATGTTTCCCACTGCTCCAACCTGTAGATCTGTCATAGCTATTGAAATTGATCTTGTATTGACCTGGATAAACTTGTATGTGCCTATAACAATTGGAAACCATGTATCTACACGCCTGTCACAACTGGAACCCGTGTATTTATGTGTCTGTGCTCATTGACACCCGTGTATGTACACGGATGTGCTCACTAGCACTTGCATATGTATGTGCTTGTGCACACTCCCACTCACGTGTGTATGTGCTTCTGCTCACCTACACCCGCATATGTATGCACCTGTGCACATTTCCACCTGGGTGTGTATGTGTTTGTCCCTTCTTGCAACCTATGTATATCTCTGTAAACTTACAAAACCCTATTTCTACCTCAATAGATTTGTTTCCCTAAAATATGTCCTTTGATTTCTTCCTACTAGTTATGGATCTACTAAGATCTCCTTCATATATGATATATATGCTACAAAATATAGTGTATATTTTCTTAGTCCTTCAATAACCCACCTTGGCACTCATGATCCAATATATCTACTATTGTAACCCTAGATCTAAACTCGATCTAACTCTCGGTCACTCAAATCTCACAGATCCACCATTGTGCATCCTGAGATTGGCTCCATCTTAGAGCATGTGCTTTGATACCATGTTGAAATCCCCTTACTATAGCACCTAGGTATCTTGTTATCTAGTGATTTCCTTACTATAAATCAGATTAACAACTCACAAAACAAAAATACACTACTAAAATATTCAACTTTAAACACATAGAGGAAGCAAAAACTAGAAACCAAATCAAGCACACATGAACACCAATATTTTTTAGTAGATACCCCTAGAAAAACCTGGAGGGAAAACCAGTGATGAGAATGATTTTATTATGCTAAAATCAGGGCTCCCGTAATAGGGACAATGGTCCACTGAAATAAAAACAGTTGTAGACAAACCTGGCAAAGTCGGATTTGTTGTACGACCCAGAACTACTCACTTTTTGAGATGTATGTGATTCTCCCTACTATGTACCCACGTATAAATGCATGTCTCCACGAGTGCCCATGTACATGTACGAAATTCTTGTACATAGAAATATATACGATGCAAATCTTCCTTATGGAAATCTTCTCTATGGATTCTCTTGAAGATATGACAACTTTTGTTATCTCTTCTCAATGATTTGATCTCTAGATGGAAGTCCTTCTCCACCTATCCAAGATCTTGAATCTCAGTCCTTTTTGATCCAATTATCTTTGAGAAAAAATCCTTCTGTGCTATGATCAATGTGTTAATGTGTCTTCCTCCTTCACCCTAGCCTTGCTTTTATAATCATGAGTTATAATCTATTTTTAATCTCCAATGTAATTGACAGTTGAGATTAGTTCTCACTTCACTTGAGATTTAGATTACATGTTAACTAATTTTAGCATTTTCCTTAAATAACTCAATTAATTAAATAATTAATTAATTAAAGCAATTTAGTTTAACAATTATTTTAATTAAATTAAATCCAAGAGTAGAATTTTTTGGATGACTTCTACATGCTAGACACCAAGCATATGTGGAAATACTTGTATGATGCTACATGCATCAACAAGGAAGGGTTCTATACATGGATAAATTTAGAAATCAAAGGTGATACATGAAAATGGATCAACGAGAAGCAAACAAAAGATACTTTGATGCATAATGGTTTCTTTCAAGCATTTGGAGACCAAAAAGCCTCTCAATGGGGAGGTGTGATCCAAAATGGATCTGAATCATCTAATGGGTGTAATACTTAGTACTTATAATGCAATTCAATAATTAATGAAGGCTAGAAAACATTATAAACCAATGCAAATGTAAATGTTGAATGAGACAAAAGGAAATGAGAAGGGAAAATGTGATCATTAAAAGATTTAAAGAAAAAAAATGAATAGCAGAGAAGGCTAAGGAATGGGAAGCGAAGGGCCATGGTTATTAGCCTTCCCTTACCCCCCATCTCTCCATATTACTAGAGATTGCCAAAAACAGACTGAGCATCCATTCAAATTTGGTTTTCCCATTTGGTTTTCTAGGACCATTACCACTTTCCTAGATGCCTTACGACCATCAATTACAAAGAAGGGGATGTCCAGAGGCTATAAACAAATATACAATGATTGTACGAGATGTCTTAGGTGCTTATTTCATCATTGATTCACTTGTTTTCTATTTTTGTGTTTGAAATTGATTGCTAAAGGAGAATTGAGTAGTTGGATGGAGTGTGTGTGAATACAATGATAAAGAACCATGGGTAGATTGTGAATATTATTGAACTCAAAATTAGACTTATGTATGTTCATGAAGGTAGTGATGTGAATAAGTAATTGGTTAATAGCGGAATTGATATCCTTGTAGTTGAATTTGTTCAATTAGATAGGATTGATCATGAACAAGTCCAGACAGGATTTATCATGTATACACAAAATCCAAATATCACTATCATATGGTGAACCACATTAATGATTAGAAGCTTTGGATTTCTTTGTGTGAGAACCATTGCATTCTCTAAGTGGATATTTTGGAATTTAGATTTAAAATATTTGAAGGATGAAAGCTCTATTTTGAGTTGCATAATTGATGTTTGCTTTGGTAAAAAGGGAAATGCTTGCATTTTTACCTTGAAAAAAGATGAACATGGGCAATACCTAAACCATAGAGACATAATTCTATGTTTGAACTTTGGATTCAATAAAGTAGTGTCTGAGAACATTTTTATTTTTATTTTTGGAAACAAGGTTCATTTGAAGTATAGGCAAGTGAAAGCCAAGCATGTTGTTTTGCACAATAAGAAAAACCTTTAGTACTATGAGAACTAGAAGATTAGAATGTATTGGAACAACATAGTATGAGTAAATAATATTCACACCACAGAAGAGAAATCAACTCCCTTAGAAACTAATTGGACTAATACTATACAAAGCATAAGCTTCCATAAGATTGATAAGAAATTGCATGTTCATATCCCCACGATACATGTGAGTATTTGGATAGAATATTTGACATAGTTTTTCACATACAGAGTTGGAGTGTGTGACCTAGTTGGCACCAGAGTGACATAGTATGGAAAGTATGAGGTAACATGAAAGAGCTCAAGCCTTGAATCCTTTCATACATCATCATGGATTGGTAACATCCTTTGCATTACAAAGACTTCAAACAAAACCATCATCATATGCCAGCTAAAGGATAGTGAACAAAGAGTTTTGCAATTAGTCATTGAGTGCAGGTTACACCAGACAATAGTGGGCCTTTGGTAGGCATGTTATCAGTCTTGTATCCATCGAAAGAATAGAGTCCATTGTAGAAGGAAAAGGTTACATAGTGTTGAAGGGCCAGAATGACCCATTCAATTAGATGAGGGAAAACACTTGATGGCAGGTCCCAATCAAACCTACTCTCATTTGGGGTAGTGTTTCCGGCAATTTTATGGGCCTCGGTGCCGCTCAAAATTAAAATAATAAAAATGGGAAAGACATCAATTTTCCCCACAAAGAGTTTGAACTAATTCTAAGTCTAATCTAACTAAAATCTGACTAATCTAATATAACTAATTCTAACCTATCCCTAGAGCAAAGCTAATAGATGAGTACAATGAAAGGTAATGTATAGACAACAAAAATAGTTCATGACAACCCTAACATGTTAGCACAATAATATTGCAGAAATCATCTCAAATAGTTGAAAATGAAATATTTAACATCATTCCTCCACCCATAAGAAATCACAACAATAAAGTATTATAGATACTAAGCACATAAATAGTTCATATGATCAATACCCAGAAAACTTAAAACACAAATACAAGTGCAAAATAGTCCCACAAGCACTTGCATACAGTTATGACTGCAAAAATCCTCCTGCTCTTTATTACTCAGAAGAAAAAATACCATATTTTGTTACAAAGGGAAAAAATCAGGATACATTCAACTAGCTCCCTTTTATAGAACAAGAGAGAGGCTCTTCAATTCTCATGACCATTCGTTTCGTTTTTCCCTAATTTTGTCTTTTTTACATTTCAAATTTCTCTGGAATTTTGAAAATGTAGATGTAGGAGTTACAAATGGGAGTTGAAGAGACTCCCAGGTGGTTACATTCACCCTATGACAGTTTACCAATGTTATCTATTTAAATTTATTATTCACTCTGCATGTTGGGTCATTTTCTGAATTTCTTGTGTTGTTATGGGTGTATTTGGCTTGGATATGTTGAACAATATCATTTTTTCTTGTTCTCCTCTGTCTCATATTTCCGTTGATCTATTCCTAGCTCAATTTTGTTGTCGGTAGCTCAATATAAAATTGTTTGAAGTCTCCATGCCTCGTTCTTCATCTGAATTCAAGCTATGTTCTTGTTTTGCATTTTCAAGAAATTTACACTTTCAATATTCCCCCATTTTATATTCCAACTTTTTATTCTCTTCTCCAGCTTTCTATCGAGCTATCATGGACTTGATTTTGTTACTCGTAGCCCCAGATATGACTGCTTGAAGTTGGTATGGTCATTTTTTCCCCCAAACATGGTTGTCGGTTTTCTCTATTTTCTAATGTCTTATATCATTTGTTCGACCTGGAGACCCATAACATTGCATGCCTATGTTTGATACATTTCTAATGAGGTATGGCGGGCCTCATTCTGACATTTGTAGTCAAATTTATGGTTGTTTAAAACTCCTCACTAAAAATCCATTGACCAAGCCTGTGGGTTAATTTGGATCCTTAAGTATTGAACCTACAAAAGAGAAAACCCACCAGATCAACAGTTCTGGTCAATTTTCCATCAGACCTCGAAAATGTTAGAGTGTGAATTTAGATATTTGCATCGGATTCTTCCTATCTCCTGTTCACATCCCATCCCGACATATTAACTCCCAGAGCAAGATCTAGCCATTCAATAGATATGGATAAATATACATCATCCATCAGGGGAGATATTTCACAGTCTGCTCTAATATGTCAGTGAAAAGAAATCGAAGAAAAGAATAAAAGAATATTCCTTCTTCGATTTTCTTGTTGAAGGTTAAATCCCGAAAAAAGTGATGACATGTAGTCGGAGCTAACAATTCGGCATCCAGAAAATTTGTGAAGTTTAAAGGTATCGACAAGAGGTATCTAGGAATATTCCCTCATAGCTCCATTTTTCATGTGAAAGATCTAGATCGTCCTTTCAGTGATGATCAACAGTCACAATTTAAATTCATTCATAGTCTGAAGGAGACCGTTTGGAGTGTTAACTCCGACCATCCAAACTTATAACCCGAATACTGTTGCATGAAAAAGATCTGCCTACTCACTCAAGGAAAAGATCGACGGATCAAGAGAGTTTCTCTTTGGGAATTCGCTTGAGGTTTAATCTTGCGAAACTTTGCAAAGTAATAAGCATGTGTTTCTGATGTTGGTTTCTTAGAAGGAAAAGGGGCTTAGCTTCAAAAGAGCATGCATGATTCACTAAAGAATTCAGCTATGAACTACATCGTTATGTGAAAGAAGAAGATAAGGATTCGATCTGAGGCAGTGAAGGAACATTCGCAAACTAAGGAACTTAAATTAATTTATGTATTGTGGGTATTGTAGTTGTAAGGCCATCAATTTTCAAGAACGAATGCAGGTCTTCAATCGAGTAGTGAGTGAAATGAAATCCCAACCATTGGAGTGATTTTTGATATTAGGAGTAAATGAACTCTGAAGGAGGACTCTGACAATGAACAGTGTGAATTCCATGGATGATGAAGCTTCGATGTAAGCTCGGTAAGGATCAAATTCAAGGTTCTAGAAAAGGATCAACAGATTTCCCACATGCCTCTCAATGTTGGAGTGGTCATGCGAACAAAGTATCCTTACACACCTGCTCCTACAAAAAAAAAGAATGAGATAAGCCATGCAATCAAAATAATACTAGCCAATACAATAAAAAATATATTCCCTTCCTTTAAGCCAACTTATGAGAGAGTGTTAGTTTTATTGAACAATAATATGGTGACTGTAGATGAGTGTTCTAAGACTACATAAGCTATTTCAAAGAAGAAGAGTAGAATCCATATGCAAGAGCATAAGTATGAAGTCATGAAGCATAACATGTCAGCAAGAGGATGTAGAATTTGAATTAGTCAATCAACAAATAACTAGCCACAACCTCATCCAAGATATGAAATAGAACATTAGACCTTGCAGCCACATAGAATCATCGAACACTTCAGAATCAACAAAGAGTTTAAAAAAAATGTCAATGAAACATCATAGTTAAATAAGCATCACGAAGACATTTAAAATCATCATATCAAAAGGAACAATCAAAATAATCATCCAACAAGATAAAACCCCCAACTCCCTCAAGGTATGCAAAGACATAACATTAGGTTCAAGTGGTAGAGGATTAGGCAATAGGGTTGAAAATTTAGTAGGGGCCCCCTTTCCTTCTCTTGTAAAAGAAAAAGTAAATGTGGGTTGTTGCAGCCACATCACATAGAGAAGATAACCCTTGTCTCTATTCCTAGAATAAAGATCTTGGTACGAGATAGGGAAATAGAGATCAAAAGTATTTCTACACATTATCTGTGTTGGTGAAGAGAGTGGGCTATAAATATCTCATTTACAGATCACAAAAGGACATGAGTCTGAGGCGTAACAAAATGAGGGAACATATCATCTCCCTCTCTTAGGCTTCCCATATATGCATGAAGTTATACGGGTCAACTTATTACTTTTGTGGTCATCCCCAATTTAGATACAAATCTCATTGGGAAAATATATCTATAAAGTAAACAATATATACTAAATTACCATTTGCAATATTCATTAAATATTGAACTTCAATTCTTTTGCATAAAAAATGTGTTAAATGGACCGTTGCACCCATTTTAACTAAATGCACCATATGCATTGTGCTACAATTTCCAAAGTGTACCAACAATTCTAGTGTGTTGTATTTATAATGCCACGCCGATAATGGTGCTCTTACTAAAAACCTCATTCACTAATAAGCCTTAAAAATAATATACATTGTCTATGTGATTTACCTATCGATGATCAGTTTTATTATCACACACCAATGTCGACACACCATAATATTTTCCAATGCATTGATAACTATGATTAGCTACAAATGACAAAACACACCACCATCCCTTGGTGTTGTTACTTAGGGTGTGTGGTGCACATGTTATAATAGGGCACCACTCCCAGTGCCTCTATACATTTACTAGCACACTAGATAGCAAGGGAAATTCACAAGCACATTCTTATAATTGTATGGTGCTCTTGGAATGCTTGGGTGCATCATGTACTAAGGCTATATATATCAGAACAATGTGTTATGCATCTATGTGTGCACTAATAATTTAAGAACATTAAACTTAACTCTCTAGTGTGCTTACAATGATGTGGAGTGCCACATGCTAGTGTGGCTTATAAAATCACTCACCAATGGTGCAAGATGTGGATTTCCACGTGCTAGTGTGGCTTATAAAATCACTCACCAATGGTGCAAGCCAAATGCTAGGGCTATATTGATGGAATCTTTTGCAAAAAGTTAGAAAAAAAAAATTAAAGCCTAATTTTAAATTTTAAATTTTAAATCATTGAAAATGTAAATCAAAGGATAAAGATCAATTTATCTAGTCTCTTATCTGTCAAGGAGGTATGGTTTTTGTGTAGAGAAAAGCATGAAAATTTAGTACCATATGAAAAATTCCAAAACAAATGGAAATCCACCATGGAAGCAAAGTAATTGAGAAATAAGACAATCTGATAGTACCACACAATGAGGAAATTGTAGGGAGATAGTGAGCATCGGTGCTTATATGGATTAAAGCACCAATTGGAAGTTAGAAATGAAATTTCAGTTCAATAATTTTTTTACCCTACCACGATGCACCCTATATCCCAATGCACCAGTGCATGTATAGGTATATGGTGCACCAATTATATTTTTTTAATATGTTTTATACCTACATCGGTGTGCTTGGTAGTGTTACACATCGATGCAAGTTAATCTATAGACACATCAAAGAGTGTTTTTGAAAAAAAAATGCCATTATATTAAAAAAAAAAATAGCGTAACTCGGTGCACCCTATATCTCGACACACTAGTGGGTGTATAGGTAGAGGGCGTGCTTGCTATATTTTTTAATTTTTTAAACCTACATCATGGTGCTTAGTCATGTTATACATTGGTGTGGATTAATATATCATACATGTCGGAAAGTATTTCTTTGAAAAAACACTGATATTTTATTACAAAATATCTTAACTTAATTCAGTGTGTATGCAAAGTTACCCACTAGTGCGGTTAAATCTAGTGGGCACATTGATAATAATTTTTTTGAGAAATTATAGACCTAGCACAATGCACATGGTATGGTTGTGAACCGATGTTTTTTAATATATTGGATGCACCGACAAATATTTCTTGAAAAATGGTCATTATTTTAAACTTAACTCAATGCTAGTGGTAAGGTTATAGGCTGATGTGAGTGTTAATGGAGCATACTAGTGTAATAATATGGTTGAAGTGCATCGGAAAAAAAAAAACATTTGCAAAAACCTCTAGTTGTTCGACTTCATCAGAAACCTCTGCTAAAAACAGAGAAGGGGGAAGTGGTTTCATGAAAACCTCTGGAACAATTGGTGCTTTCCTTGTTGTGGGTTAAGATGAGTCTATATAGGTTTACTTTATGAT
>JZKD02S2423194.1:38661-55914 GCA_000966675.3 Picea glauca
ATAGTGAAAAATATGTTATACCTATGTATAGAAAGAATGTTTGGACTAACAAATGGATGCAGGATCCTAGAAATATTTTTTTGCAGGTTAACTACTATGATCCTAGCGCACAGTATAGGAAAGGATGGGGATCATTTAAGAGAAAGAGAGGATTAACCCTTTGTTACAGTTGCAGAAGACCAGGACATTTGGCTAAGGAATGCCTTGGTAGAAAACCTAGTTTCCTCTGTTGCAAAGCTATGGACCATGAAGTTTTGGATTTCCCTAGAATGATTGCTCAGCTTGAAAGGATGAATATGAGACAAGAATACCACAAGCAAAGTCAAGCAACTGAGATTATGGAAGAACCCTAGAAAGAATCAGAAAAAAGTATTGCTATAGATGAAAGAAACCTTGAATGATCAATGACATATCAGTTTATTAGAGGTCTTCAAAGAAAAAGAATGCATTTAAGAAAGAATAGGATACTTCGACATTGATTATGTTCTGGATGAAGAAACACAGGTGAATATCATGACAGAAAGAACTTGGGAAACTTTAGGGGAGCCTGCTATGATTCCTTCATTAGGAGGATAGGACTATTCAGAGGAAAGTTGATAAACCTATGTGGAAAGATTAGCCAGATATCTATGAGTGCCAAGGGAACTTCGACAGAGGAAGAATTTGAAGTTGTTAAATTTATTGAGGACAACGCTCCATTTACTATGTTGCTCGGAAAACCTTGGATTGAAAGAGATCAGGCCAGAAGGAAAGAAAAAGAAGGCTTAGAACAAAAGAAGCAAGAGCTAAAAGATTTCATGACTAGGAGGATTGCACACTTGATTGAAGAACAGGAGAACCAAGTGAAGCTACTTAAAACAAAAGACTAGAATGTCGAAGCTAGAAGAAGACTAGAAGACCCATAGAAGATTGCAATACCTATTCCAGATACATATGAAGTATTACCCCTGATTTCTGGGAGAGAATCTCAACAACGCAAAGTTACTATTCCAAAAGAAGATAAGAATCAGAATGGAAAAAGGAATTCCAAGATGAAGCTCACCGGAAAGAAGGATAGAAAACTAAGTAAGAGGAGAGATAAGATTGAAAAGTTACAGAAGGTTCTTGAGGGAACTTCGCAGAAGGAAAATTTACAAAATTGGAGCTTTGCAGGAATACCAGAACAACATCACATGGCACTTCGATATGGCGAAGAAATATAGCTATTAGAGACAGTATAACCGTTCTCCTGACGCCTCCAATGGGAAGAAAGGCATTAATGGTTAGACATATTGCCACCAGACCATTGGGACCATGCCATAATGGACATAAATGAGTTAATGAATGCTTCTTATCCATTGTAAGAGATCTGTTACCAAGTGTATATTTATCTCATCGCACCATGCACCAAGAACACTTTTGATAACCATGAATTTGAGCCCACAGATTAGTTGATTTTCACACAGTGATCATCATGCTTTTTCCATCTATCCCATTACATTGAGAGATTACTCTTCGACCCTGAGATTTTCAAACCCAAGAGTGTATGTCGAACGAGTTCAGTGTGGAAGAGAAAATTGTCGAGGAAGTTCTCATCGACCTCATGACCGAAAGAGAAATGTCAATGTCTGCAAGTATACAAGCATAATCGACGAGAGGACTGCAAGCCTCTCTGTTGACTGCTCGTGGAGCCATATCATCCAGACCATCAGCAAAAAATCAAACCAAACACAGAGATTACCTGGCCAATGTGAAATTGATCCCATCTTTATTACCTGACTAAATCCCACCTCTAGCCGACACGGTAAGTCATGATAGTGTACCTATAGATTTCGAGTACACCATGGTTACTACGTACCTCTCGAAGAGGATATGCGCAATTCAAGCGCAGCAGGACAAGATCGCATCATTGAAGTTCAGTGACTTCAACCTCGGAGATCGCAATAACCACAACATGCTCGCCCCATACAAATACCTAACCAGGACAAAGGGAAAGAACTCAAAGATCATCCCTTAGCCATGGAATATGAACCTTGCACAGTCCACCTTGTTAAATGTCATGAAAATCCCACACTTCAAAAGACACCAGGAAGTCAACGCCTGTGTCAAGATGCTAGTGTCGTGTTACGATGGTAGATATTTATGTCTATACCGTCGTATTACAGTCGATCCAACGCTGATCCATAGGATAACAAGGTTAAGTATGCAAGGACCTGACCCCTAGGAGTTCTACCAAGGGAAGGCCACAGATCGTGCGCTAGCACAGAATATTAAAGACACATACAACGATGTCAAGAAGGGGATATGAGGCTACAAATTAGCCTCCATCCAGAATGGTGGAGTGCTCCTAGCATGTCAGTTAATAGCTGGAAAGATGGTACGTAAGAACCACACAGGTCATGGGCTTTGTCGTCAACCTCGTGGGGAAGTGTGTAGAGGGCTTACAGATGAACTGCATGAAGTACCTAGTCAACCAGCTTGAACTAGACTATCGCTAAGCACAGGATTAGGGCTACAAGTTTCTCTTTAGTTGGATCCTAATCCTCATCACCTTTGTTTCCTGGAAAATGTTGGAAGGTGAGACCTTCCCAAATATTGAACCATTTAAGCTGTTTGCCGTGAAGTTCGCTACCCTTTGGTATTCAAGTGATATGAACAAACAGTGGCAGTCGAACAATGTTTTTCATACCTATTACCTTCAGCTAAAGAGATCCATCGAAGCTAAGCTTCTAATGACTCTAAAAACCTTACAGAAGTTTTGAACCCTTAAGAAGTTTAGCGCAAATAAGCATTTCATTTACATTACATCACGAGCCGATGAACACAAGGAACATCTCCAGTCGTACTATAAAATTACAGAAGACGACCTGGAGGAGATCACTAAATACTGGTCCATGGATATCCTTATCCCTGTTGACCCTACAAAGATGTCTGATCCTGAACTGGACAGCCTAGAGACCACTCACAAAGAACAGGATACACCTAGAACCAGTAGAAGACAAAATACTGAAGAGGTCCACTATTTAAGCAATGCATCAGAGAATACTTCTTCCATATCACCTGAGCAAGGAGGTGATGGTGATGTAGAAGAGATGAAGGACAGGGAATCTGAGCAAAAGAAAGGTGAAGTAACACCACCTAGAGATGAGGCTGGCCCCTTGAAGAAGAGGAAGGTTTCTCCCCCGAAACCTTCTTCCCGGAAGAAATCAAGAGCCAC
The DNA here is from genome assembly GCA_000966675.3 of Picea glauca. Taxonomy (NCBI): domain Eukaryota; kingdom Viridiplantae; phylum Streptophyta; class Pinopsida; order Pinales; family Pinaceae; genus Picea; species Picea glauca. The sequence continues at coordinate 41,858 of JZKD02S2423194.1, forward strand.
CATGACCAAGATGAAGACTACACTTACTCCTGATGACTTTGACTTCATCATAGCATCTCTAAAGGACGCTTCACTGGAAATCGTATAGAAACAAGGATTAAAGTAGGAGGAAATGTATGATAGAATTGAGGTCAAGCTCTGAGGGGTACAATAGGCTCTTTAGTCCAGTCGTGCAGTCTCCACTGCGCCCCTGCCATTGGGATAACAAGAATTGGGAGATGAGCTAGCCCAACTCCGCCACCTAGCAGATGCAACTAAAGCTTGCCTTTGACAAGCATAAGAGGAAATAGAACAATCCACCCAGGCTTTGATGCAAGTACAAGGAGTACTTTTAGAACAACACCAAGTTGCAGAGCAGGAGAAGATTTCTCTCCAGAAAAAGTTTGACGAGGAGAAAGTGCAAATGCAGGAAGAAAAGGAACAAGTTCTTGCAAGGAAACTTGACGTAAAAGAAGCAATCAATAGAGCACTTCGCTCCGTGACAAGCTTAGAGCCACAGGAAAAAGACCAGGTTGAGCATCAAATAGAGTAGCTCGTGGAAGCCATCCAACAACTACAACAAATGATAGCATATTTAGAGCTTTGCACAGTGCCTAGCACCCTGTAGAATGTCAGAGATCAAAGAGAAGCGACTTTCTGGAGCACAGTCGAGAGAATAAAATATTTTTCCATGGAATGCAAGAAACTCAGTGACCGCAGTGCCCAGACTTACGAGAAACTCACTAAGAATGCAAAACTAAAGGCACTGGAGTCGCAACTCCAGGAGGCAAAGCAACAAGCAGAGACAATACAAGCACATTTGAAGCCCCTCTCAGCTATGGAAAGAATGAAATGATCCCAGGAGCAATGCACTTCCCAGCAGTAGGTTCACACCGTTCAAAGCAAAGTCATGGAAGTGACCCAAAGAATCCAACCTGTACAGGATGAGGCTTACCAACTTTTCACAGAGATCGAAGACCGAGGAGCAGAACTAGAGCAAGTTGTTGCTACAGCAGAACAATGCCTAGAAGGACCCATGAACGAAGTAGTCATTCAAGAGTTCGTTGAATAGGAGGTCGTGGCACAGCAACAAGTCGAAGCAGCTTGATCTAAGCTTGAGGTTTTTGAAGCAGAACAACCCAGATAAAAGTGACTTGAGACGAGTCACAGGTGAGTGTTGGGGGCCTGTTGGCCCTTGACCAAGTTTTGGGAGATCCTTGGTCAAGTTTGACCTATTTTTGGACTTCGACAGCCTATCAAAGGAGGAGAACAAGATGAAGCAGAGATCATGGGATCTTGACCCCTTTTTGGGTCCTTTTTGGGGTTTGGGATTATGTAATGGGTATGGGATGTTGGCCCATGGGTTTACCCATGTTTAAGCCTATTTTGTAAAAGTATAAATAGATGTCTAGGAAATATGAGGAGGGGCATCTATGTGATGTTAGGACAATGTGATAAGTGCTAGTGATCGATCTATGTGATCAAAGGATTGTAAGTGCTTTGTGCATACTGTGTGAAGCTTGCAGAGCTGAGTGCAAGTGACTGTAGAAGGCTTAACGCTGTAACCTAGCTCGGGGAAGGACAATCTGGCGAGGTGCGTGCAAATCTCCTGTCCTATACAGAGTAGGTATTTTGAGGCTCTGTGCATGTAACTGATTAACGAAAGATAATAGAAAGAAGAAGAGTTGGTGGACATATCCCCAGGGGGGGTGAACCAAGTATATGTTTTGTTGCTCTGCTTTGTGCGTTGTGTTGGTGTGTTTATGTGCAACATGTTATGATATAGATGAATGTTAGATAGAACTGATTTTGCTTTGTGCTTATAAAAGAGAATAAATGTTAGATATGACCTATGTGAGTATGCTTAGTGCCTAAATCTACTAGATCTAATATGTTCCTTTTATGCTAAGTGCTATTAGATGTGGATCTGGTCGAATACTGCAATGCTCTGTAATTATGGTTTTTCTGCAATGTTAGTAAGAACTAAATGTTGATGAGTGTTTACTGCCAAGTGATTTGTTAAGTGTTAGATTCACAGATCTGTGTCCCAGCTAAGGTTGCAGACCTCTGAGTCCTGCAACCACCCCTACCTCTACCTCAGGTGAGACTTAATTTGCTTCGTAGGTGTTGCCAAAAGGGTCGGTAGTTAGGGTTTTGTTAGTGCATTGTTGTAGCATTGAACCCTAGTTCTGCCCCTGTGCCAACATACATATTCGAAAATATTGGCATTAATAAGAAAAAATATCGATAACATCTATCATTAAAATGAATTAACACAAAATCTACGGAAGATCGTCTAGAGTTGCTTTTAAATACTTATTTCCATTTCTCTCTATCATCAAAGAGTTTCACTTTAGGGTGCCTTCGTTCTAATTTTCCTAGTCATGGACATGTAAGACAACTTAGAGATGCGATTGAGGCCCAAATGAAAGAAGAGAGACTGGTTTTATGTGACGTGATCTTTGAGTAAAAAAAAAGCTCTGTTATCCAACAGAAACTTGGAGAGGAGGAAAAAAAAAGAACAAGTATCTTATGGTTGGTGTTCTCCCTGTATGCGATTCTTTGGTTGGTTGAAAAACTTGCCTGGAGATTTGTTTGTTGATCTTCTTTTTTTTCTTGCTGGGACTTGTAATGGATTTTTAGGTCACGTGCAAAAGACTTCTTCATTGAAGTATATAGTTTCTTCCAACAACACATATTTGACAAGTGTATCGAGTTCTACATATCACACAATATTTTTTCTTCTTTGGGGGCATCGCACTTACCGTGGCTTGCAAAATGGTCTGTGATGTTTGTGAATGACGCGAAATATTACTCCATTTGCGAATGTAACCAGAGGCGGCTAACAGAAACTGTATGGGTGGATAAAACGACATATTATCACTCTGAAAGTTTCTATTTCAAAGTTTGTTGAGCTACTTTTGGGTGTGGTAACTGACTTGACAAAAAACCATGTTCTTTGTCAAAGTTTGTTCGGTTTCCTCTGGATGTACTTATAGACTCCACATATTTGGCGTCACCTCCAAACATTCCATACCTTTATGTGGGCCACCATATCTGCCACCACTATGACGAAAGATATATTTTGATGTGATCTGCAACATTTGATACATTTTCCAGACCTGTGTTGATGCGTTCTATAGTATTTGATACACTTTCCAGACCTGTGCTTCCCGAAGAAGTCATGTACTTCAATAGAATAACATTTTGCATCTGGGTTGGACGTTCCTTCCAATTTACCGTAACAAAACAAATAAGTTCAACATACAAACATTCAGGTAGGATTTTCAACCAAACAAATGATCGAATACAGGGATAATTATTGTCACAACATACTTGAATTTTTTTTCCCATCCCATAGTTGATGTCACACAAAATGACTCCCTCGACTTTGAATTGGGCCTGAATCACACTTCTAAGTTGTCTTAGATGTCAATGGTCAAGAACATTACAAGGAAAACACCTCAAACCCCAAGCTTTTGATGATAGAGGTAAATTAATACTTGACAAAGAATAAAATGTTGAATAACCAGCCAATGCAAGCAAGCCATATCTGGAAGAGACAAGCTATTCAAAAAACTGGGATAGATCTAGTTGGCAGCACCAATTAAGTCCAAGACCCAAAATTGATATTCAACTCATTTTTTACGAATAAAGAATTTGACCTCAAGAAAACTGTCAACAAGCTTCATCAATGTACATATTTTTTTATTGGTCGACGGCAGGTCAAATCACAATCATTGTGGAAAATAATCTCATCTGTATTTTGTAACCCATCTTATTTGAGTATAGAATAATTGTGGTTTTTTTTTAATAGTGTTTTCCAATCTCTGGTATTGCTTTTCATTTTATTTTCTACCTTTTTCCCCTATGTGTCGTTAAACATGCATGACAAGATTTTATTTCTTTTGCCCACTAATTCAATTTAAATAAAGGCTACTCTGTTCATTTCTTACATTTTACATTGAAGAATAATTTTTCATAGGCCATACTTATGTGGTGTGGACCCTATACTTAAAGAAAGAAATTGGAGGACCCGTCCTCCTTTCATTCTTCGGGGCTCGTAAATAGAATGAATTAATGACTTACAACAAGGAAACTCAAGTGTTAACGAGATGTTCCTGTTCAATATCTTGCATATATTGCAGCTTCTTTTATTTGATAATATATGTGCATATATACTAATATGAGTACTATTGAAATAAATATAAAAACTTCCTCTTGGGAAAAACTTAGGCAATTATCTGGCCACCGGGTCCCGGGTTTGCGGTATTGAACAACTATGTTCCCTGTTTCGTCATATACATCTTGCAACCAAAGAGCTTCCATGATCTTCAATTTATTCTTTAACTAGTGATAACTCACCAAGGGTTCGGAAATCTTGGCATTAATAAAGGAACGACGGAAGCTACCACACCAATTTTTGATTAAATTTTATTTAATTTAGATATTAATGTTTATGGAAATTCGACATTTGATCATGTCATTGCAAGGAATATAAGATGAATATATGATAAGGAGTTTATCTCGTTGAGACCACAATGCAAATTCATGTTTTTTGTTGCGTTATATACATCTTGGATTCAAAACTTTCATGGTTTCAAAGAAATTTTTGAACCAAAGAGCATCCTACAAATTGGGAGATCATTTGCATTTGAAACAGAAACAATCCATTAATATATATTAGTATGAATACTATTCAAATAAATATCAAAATTTTCTCCATTAATACATATTAGTATGAATACTATTGAAATAGATAGCAAACCTTTCTCTTGGCCAATACTTATCCAATTATCTGGCCACCAGGCCCTGGGTTCGCGGTATCTAGCACCTATGTCCCATGTTCAATCATATACATCTTGGAGCCAAAGAACTTCAGTGATCTACAATTTATGCTTTTACTAGTGAGAACCCATCAGGGGTTCGGAAACATTGCCATTAATAAACAGAAAAAAAGGGTTTTTTGATTGTTAGATACTTATCCCTTTTCCCCTTTCTTTTTCTCGTCCATTATTTCTTTCTGGTTTTATACTTAGTCGTCTTTCTATGATCGACATTTGCAGGGTTGGTGGGCTGACATATCTTCATCTCCATAAGTATCTTCACATGACAAATCCGATCAACCACTATTCCTTTCCATACTTAGTCAATTTTATGGTTGCGGTTGTCGAGTTGGTGCATACGAACTCGCCTTTTCTTCTTCCCACCCATTATCGCTTTCTGGATATATACTTAGTGTCCTTTGTATGATATCTGGTTACAGGGTTGGTGGGATGATATGTCTTCATATCCATCTATATCCTCACATGACGAATCCGACTGACCATTGTTCCTTTCCATACTTAGCCAATTTTATGGCCGCGGTTATCGGGTTGGCGATTATGAACTCAACTATTTATTGTTTCGTTATATACATCTTGCACTCAAAACATCTATGATATACAATTCCACCATGAGTTCCTCATATAAATTAACTTCGTTCAAAGTATCTGTCGCTTCCTTCCATCCCCACCAACTTCGTGTCCTTCCTGATATACATTAACTATGCTCTTACTAGTGACAACTGGACACACTGGTACGAAACAATTGGCGCCCACTGCTCCACCATATAAAAATTAACTACCGAACTCTGACATCGTCCCCTCTTCTGTGTTACACATTATGCATTCAAATGTTCTAAACTATATAATTTGGTCGTCGGGGCCTTGCGTCCTCTGGGGAAACCTTGTGACCCTATTTTGGATCCTCGCATTCATGGGTTCATGAAAACTCCAATTCCTAGTCATTGTTTCATGTTCTGCCCATCCTCATACTTCTTTCCAGATATGCAACACCAAAGGTTTAATACTAGAACAACATCATGCAACAAGCGTAAAAAAATCACCATTAATAAGAAAAAGTCAGGACAACCAACCATCCCTACAAAAATTGTCCAGAAACATGCAAAGAAGATATTTCTTAGCAAAAGAAAGTCCCGGCCAGCGTTTCCATGTTCCATACTTGCACACTTTTTTTATTGCGAGTTCCCGGATTGACGACCTCAAAATTGTGTTTCGAATTTTCTGTGAGTTGCAAACAACGCCCAGAGTTTCGCAATATACAATTTGTCCGCAGGAACATATAAAAACTCTTAATTCTCCTCTCCCCCCCCCCTCCTCTATTATCCCTTTGTGGCTATATATTTAGTCCTGGCTATATGATCACAGCCTCATGGATTCGCAAATTGGCAACTCTTTATCTATATATTCACACCATCAGCCCGACCGACCATGGTCCCTTTCAATACTTAGCCAATTATGTGATCACCAGGTCCTAGGTTTGCGGTATCCAACACCTATGTCCCATGTTCCGTAATATACATCTTGCACCCAAAGAACTTCCATGATATGCAATTTATGCCTTTACTAGTGAGAACTCACTAGGGGTTCGAAAGGATTTACATTAATAAGCAAACAATAGATGTTCTTCTGTGAGATACTTAGTCCTTTTTCCCTTGCCTTCTTCTCGTGTATTATCGCTTTCTAGTTATATACTTATTCGCCTTTCTATGATCGTGGGTTCCAACATTGACATGTTGACATATCTTCATCTCCATCTATATCCTCACATGACGAATCCTCCTGACCATTGTTCCTTTTCATACTTAGTCAATTTTATGCCCGCAGTTGCTGGGTTGGCGATTTCGAACTCTATTGCTTCTTGTTCCATGGTATACATCTTCCACTCAAAAAAATTGTGATCTACAATTCCATCACAGAATCCTTCGTCATTTTTACCTTTTTTTATTCTCGTGTATTATCGGACTATAAAGTATGGACATGAGATTTTATAGAGCATGTGCGGATTCCACATTCCATACCTAGCCACTTTTTGGATCGCGGGTTCTCGGGCGTTCGGGCTCAAAATTGGGCCTCCTTTGTTTCATGCCCTACAAATAGCACCCAGAATTCTGCGATATACAAATTGACAAGTGGACCTGCGGGTTGGTTGACTCAACATTGCACTTCTATTGTTTTGTTTCCTCCAAACAGGGCTCACAGTTCCGCGATATACAAATTGACAGATGGACTCTAGGGCTGGCGGGGTCAAGATTTCCATTGTTTATGGATGGTAATCCTTATCAACTATCTAACAATATCTAAAAACATTATTTTCAATACTAAATTAGCTCTTACTAGTGACAATTGGACACTCTGGTACTAAAAAGTTGGCATCACACCCGTTGCAACCCTCCGCAATATACAAATTGACTACCGGATTTCGACATCGTCGACTCTTCTATGTTACGATTATGCATTCAAATGTTCTGAGCGATACAATTTGAACGTCGAGGCATCACGTCTTCTAGAGAGACCTTTCTATCCTGTTTTGGATCCTCCTATTATTGGGTTCATGAAATGTCCAATTCTTGGATACTGTTTCGAGTTGGTGCTTTCGAACTCTGTTGGTTCTTTTTCCGTAATATACATCTTGCACTCGAAATTTTTGTTCTCTACCATTCCACCACGCACTCGACCCTTTTTCCCTTTTCTTCTTCCCATGTGTTATCACCTTCTGGTTATATATTTAGTCACCTTTCTATGATCGTGGGTTCCAGAGTTGGTGGGTTGACATATCTTCATTTCCATCTATATCCTTGCATGACGAATCTGACTGACCGTTGTTCATTTCCATACTTATCCAATTTTATGGCCATTCTTGTCGGGTTGGCTCTTTCAAACTCTGTTGCTTCTTGTTCTGTGATATACATATTGAACTCAAAACTTTCGTGATCTACAATTCCACCACGGACTCCTCAAAATCGCAAGCTTCATTCTACCACGGTTCTCAAATATTTCAAAGTATCTATCGCTGCCTTCCATCCCCACTAAATTCATGTCATTCCTAATATGCATTGGTTGTTCTCTTACTAGTGACAACTAAACACAATGGTACGAAATAGTTGGAATCTGGCCCTCCGCAATATACAAATTGACTGTCGGATTCACATCTTGTACTCAAAATTTCAGTGATTACAATTCCACCGCGGTTCTTCCCGTGTATTATGGATTTATGGTTATATACTTAGTCGCCTTTATATGATCATGGGTTCTAGCGTTAGCGGGCTGACATATATTTATCTCCAGCTATATAATCACATGACGAATCCGACCGACCGTTGTTGCTTTCCATACTTAGCCAATTTTATGTCCCTCTGCAATATACAAATCGACTACCAGGTTTTGACATCGTCCCCTCTTCCGTATTACAGATTATGCATTCAAATGTTCTGAACGATACAATTTGACTGTCGGGGCCTCATGTCTTCTGTGGAGACCTTGTCAGCCTATTTTGGATCCTCGTGTTGATAGGTTCACTAAATCTCCAATTCTTAGTCACTGTTTTGGGTTGGCGCATTCGAACTCTGCTGCTTCTTGTTCCTTGATATACATATTGCACTCAAAATTTCTGTGATTTACAATTCCACCGTGGACTCCTTAGTCCTTTTTTCCTTTTCTTCTTCCCATATATTATCACTTTGTGGTTATATACTTAGTCTCTTTTCTATGATTGCGGGTTCTAGCGTTGGCAAGCTGGCATATCTTCATCTCCATCTATATCCTCACATGACGAATCTGATTGACCACTATTCATTTCCATACTTAGCCAATTTTATGGCCGCGGTTGTTGGCTTGGCTCTTTCAAATTCTGTGGTTTCTTGTTACGTGATATACATATTGCACTCAAAAATTTTGTGATTTACAATTCCACCGCGGACTCCTTAGACCTTTTTCCCTTTTCGTTCTCCCATGTATTATTGCTTTGTGGTTATATACTTAGTCGTTTTTATATGATCGCAGGTTCCAGCGTTGGCAGGCTGATATATCTTCATCTCCATCTATATCCTCACATGGCGAATCCGACCGACCATTGTTCATTTCCATACTTAGCCAATTTTATGGTCACGGTTTTCGAGTTGGTGCTTTCGAACTCTGTTGTTTCTTGGTCCGTGCTATACATCGTGCACTCAAAACTTCTATGATCTACAATTCCACTGTGGAATCCTCGAAATCACAAGATTTAGTCTACCACGGCTCATAAATGTTTCAAAGTATATGGTGTTGCCTTAAATCCCCACTAACTTCATGTCCTTTCTTATATAAATTAGTTATGCTCTTACTAGTGATATACAAATTGCCCTCTGAACTGTCCTATCATACCCTCTTTGGTGTTACACGTATTGCACTCAAAACGTTTCGATACATACAATTTGACCCTCATGCCCTCACCTCCAACGGTTCTACCTTGTAACCCTATTTTGAAGCTACTTTTTCCCATACCCGCGACCTCCGTACTTTATTAGTATGCAATTAGAAACCTTTGATGGTAACAGTTCACGATGCAGGAACCATCAACATTGTCATTAATGAGAGAAATGCTCAAGGAGATCTCCCATTATTATGCATTACACCAAGATCTGCGGAGAGTTATATTGTTCCTTCCGATTGTTCATCTCAAACACGCGTTGTCGTGTTGGCTCCCTCAAGAAATCTACAATGCTTAATTGCTCATTGTCATATCCGCCATGTTCGCATTTCTATGTATGAAATTACTAGTGTTTAATGTTAACAACATATGATGCAACAGTCATCCAAATTGTCATTAATGAATGAAAGTCTCGAGGAGATCTCCCATTCACACGCGTTGGACCAAGATTTGCGCAGGGTTATGTTATCCCTTCCAATTTTTCATTTCATTCATCATTTGGAGCAAAAAAACATTCTTGTAGACTTATGGAAGTAGGTCGATAGCAGTTTTGTGGAGATACAGTAAATATCTTCGGACATCAGGACTAGAACTTCCAGTGGTCCAGGGCATACATTTACTATTCATCCCATTCTACCCAGAACAAAGTGATTTGGACCTTTGGAATCGCTCATGCAGGATGCGTTCCTAAGTTTTTTTACTATAAGAAGGTGGTCTCTTGGTGCGCCGATATTCCAAGACAAAGAATTATTCCACTGCGCAACCATTCTCCCGTTTCTTTGTCACCTCAGGTATTTCACAAGATGTTAAAATTGTCGGAGCCAACATTGACGTTCAGAGGACAAGATTGCAAGCAGTTCCTAGAAAAACATGATAACGGGTTGGACATCTTAGCCAAGTTCCTCGAAGACCCAACAACAATTCCTGAAGATATCACAAAGTTGCAGGTAAGTTCCTTTAGAAATCCATTCCGGGAAATTGCTTGGTTGTTTACAAGAATAACGGGACATGTGATGCAGGAGCATCTACGACTCCATCTTCCGGGCCAGCGCGTGGAAGAAAAGAACTTACAGCTGGACAGTGCCAGCACCTATATATTTTGAAACGATTGGGAAGGATTGTTGCGCCGCCATTTGGATAGAGGCATTCAAAGCCGAGCGCACTTGTATTGTAATATATATAAGGAGGCATTAAATAGTTTTAATATTGGTAGATAGGAATTAACTGTAGATTAGACAGTTTTGACTCTCGAGAGGGAAAACGGAATATAGGCACCCTCCTTTGTAACATTGGGAGAGGGATCATTATTCAGCATTAGCACAGGAGAAAGGAAGAACATAGCAGAGAGCTTGTGAAGAAACTCCATGTACAGATATTGAATTAATAGGAAAAGCTTTGATTCAATTCCATGGATGTGTTTGGTCTCTGTGTGTTGTTGATATTATGCTTTTGCATGCTTGCTTATTTTTATGCTTATCTTCTATATGATGCATATGTGATTGCCTATCAGGTTAGAAACCTGAGAGAATGAGGGAATGAGTTTCATTTGTTTCTCTGTTCAAGTCAGGAGATTCCTGCATAGAGTGCAGTTGAATTCCTCCGCATAGAGTGCGTTGAGGAGGCTGAGCAGTTGAACTTTTGTCCTCTTTCGCCCAGAGTCATGATGGGTTATTCGAGCCATGCAGATGAAGTGCAGGTCAGATTGAAGTCTCAGTAGTAAGTCTGAGAGAGGAACGACATGGGCTATTGCCTTTGAGAGTGCACATAGTCCGGAAGAACTCAACACTTCAAGAGTTGTTGAAGTTCGAGCATGGGCAGTTGGTACAGAGTCTCTGGAGGAGAATAGGGACCAAGTTCAGGAGGGATAGTACACTTTTCTTCCGTTTCACAGGACGAGGCTGGTGTAGCGGCTAAGTTCTCAAGAGGAAGAAAATCGACGGTGTGTAATCCCCGTGAAGTTTGCGAGATCTCGAGGATCGTCAGATCAAGGGGGAGATGCGCGGGAGGTAACCGGTAAGTACAGGCGAGGAAGGATAAAGGTCCATCGGACTTCGGGGTTTCGACATTCGGAGGTTGGCAAGGTGAGAGTTCACACCTCACAGAATCACGAGTCCCGATTCCCCGAATCGATCTGGAGCATTGATCAGAACAGGGACACGGGGCGCAAGATCCTGAGGAGTCAGGATTCGGGACTTTGCAAGGACTGTGACCTTGTGCATCAGGAACCGCAAATTCCTGAATCATGATTTCCCGATAGCACGAGTGGGAGATAGGTGTCAAGGTGTTAGGCCTCATCAGGGAGGTGTTGACAGGTGGCATCGTAAAATCGAGGTTCGGGGTTTTGTGATGCAAAGGATCTGCGACCGGTGAAATCGCGACCTGTGATCCCGCGATATAACCACAATCATAGATTTGTGAGACACGCGTCAAAGGATCCATGGGAGTCGGGGTTCGGAAAATCGGGGTTCCCGACGTCAAGGAGTTCATGCATCGCGGATTCGCGATCCACGAAATCCCGAAGTGACGTGGCAGGTGGGACCACGATCGTTAGTGGAGTACAGGTGGAAGCACATCGGAGTTCGGGGTTCGGGGATTCATAGTGTAAGTGAATCACAACATTTCATGTGCCGATTTCCTAATAGGGAAAATCTCTGATAGAGGAAAGGGTTGACCGTTGACCATCGGGGTTCGGGTTTTTGAGTTGCTTGTGATTGCGCTCACAGAGTTCGCGAGACCATGAATTCTGAATTCTTGATTTCCGAAGGGAAAATCGCCGAAGGAGCCTACTGTGGGTAGTGGACTCCCGAGTGGAGAGGAAGAGTACTTTGACTCTTCGGGCCGTGTGTGAAGAAGGTCCTGGTGGGAGTGGCTTTCTCGGTGAGGGGTAGGTTGCGTCAGAGTGGTATCAGAGCTGGAGTGTCTATGTTTTCTGAAGCAGAGATAGAAGAGATACACCATGCCACCCAGAAGAGAGAGGCAGTCACCTGATCGTGAAGACAGGGATGCCCGAAGAAGGGGTAGGCCAGTAGGAAACCCAGAAATGGAATGCCAGATATGAGATCTCAGGGTGAGACTCAAAGATATGGAGACCACCCAGAGGCGTGGAGCTGGTACAGTAGAGTTTAGCGATCCCGAGATTGAAGAGGAAGCTGGACATGACCAAGAAGAGGTCACAGCAGAAGATGCTTCAACCGAGCAGTTGATCAGAGTTATTTCGAGGATGAGCTCGAAGACAAAGATAGATATTCCTATCTATGAGGGAAGTCTAAATGCTGAGGAGATGCTGGATTGGATCCGAGCACTCGACACCTACTTCGATTACGAAGACATCGAAGAGGACAAGAAGGTGAGGCATGCTGTCACCAAGCTGAAGGGACATGCAGCCTTATGGTGGGACGAGCTGCAGGCAGACAGGCATTCCAAAGGCAAACAGAAGATAAAAAGCTGGGATCGGATGATCGCTAAGATGAAGGCAAAGTTCATTCTGAGGGATTATCAGATCACTCTGTTCAGGCGCATGTAGAACCTGAGACAGAAGCTGATGACGGTGAAGGAGTACACCGAAGAATTCTATAAGCTCAACATTCGAGCTAGTCATCGAGAGAGTGATGACGAAAAGGTGGAAAGGTACCTAAATGGTCTCAGGTATGACATTCAGGACGAGCTGAGCATGGTTACCATCCGCACTGTTGAGGATGCATACCAAATGGCTCTGAAAGCCGAAGAGAAGCTGAGCCGCAAGCAGGGACAGTGAGGGTGAGGCAGAAGCCAGCCTAGAGGCAAAGCAGTTGCCCAAGAAAGAACTCAAAAGCCCAAGGAGGATTGGAAGAGGCCTCATGGAAAAGCTGAAAGAGGTGGAACCTCACAACAGAGGTAGCGAATTTCTGAGCCGAGGAGGCAGCAAGATGATCAGCAGGGTGGAGGCTATGCTGATGCCAACACATTTCCTCGTACTCGAGGTAGAGGAAGAGGTAGAGGAGGAGTTATCACATGTTTCACGTGTGGGAAAGACGGTCACAAAGACATGGATTGTCCAGAGAAGAAAATGGACAGAGGAGGAAAGGCTCACATTGCTGAAGCGCAGAGGCGTGACGTTGAGGATGAAGACACTGGAAGTGGGAAGTCACTGACAGTGCATAAGGTCCTCTTGAAACCCGAGAAAGAAGTGGACACAGCTCAGAGATGCCGACTGTTCAGAACGACTTGCAAGACCAAGGGCTGGAAATGTAAGGTTATAGTGGATAGTGGGAGCACCGACAATCTCGTTTCGACCGAGATGGTGGAGAAGCTGGAGATGAAAACGAACAAACACCCGAGTCCATATAAAGTAACATGGATGCAGAAAGGACACCAGGTATGTGTTACAAAACAATGCTTGGTCAATTTTAAAATGGGTGATTATAGGGATGAGATTCTATGTGATGTCATTCCCATGGATGTTTGTCATGTATTATTGGGAAGACCATGGCAGTTTGATAGACATGTTGTTCATGATGGGAGGATGAACACATACACCTTGGAGAAGGATGGGAGAACACATACATTGCTTCCGGGGAAGGATAAGAAGGTGGAGTCGGAAGTAACCAGTACCATACTTCTCATGAGTGGGAAAGAACTTCTCACAGAGCTGGAGAAGGATGAGGATCCACAGTTCTTTGTTGTCAGGAAGCCGGGAATTGTCCTGACGAGCACAAGAGTGGACGACTTGCCAGAGGAGATTCAGGAACTGCTTGGAGAGTTCGATGATATCATCGTGGACGAACTACCTCGTTCGTTGCCACCAATGAGGAGTGTGAGTCACCACATTGACCTCATACCCGGAGCAAGTT
>JZKD02S2423194.1:56874-67865 GCA_000966675.3 Picea glauca
TTGTGCGATTGCATGGATTTCCCAGGAGCATAGTCTCGGATCGGGATACAAAGTTCATAGGTCATTTTTGGAGGACGCTATGGAAGAAGTTAGGGACTGACTTGGCATTCAGTTCCGCTTACCATCCGTAGACAGATGGACAGACCGAAGTAGTCAACAGAAGCTTGGGGGATCTATTGAGAAGCCTGGTGATGGAGCATCACAGCAGTTGGGATCAGATCCTACCACAGGCCGAATTTGCGTACAATGATTCGGTGAATCAGAGCACAGGTAAGAGCCCATTTCAAATTTTGTATGGGACACAGCCGAGAGGAGTGTCTGAGCTCAGGGAGTCAGAACAGGCTGAGACTATCAACGCGAGAGCTGAAGAATTCACAGAGGCAATGCAGGAACTTCACACACAGGTGAAGCAGCGATTGCAGAAATCGAACCAGGAATATAAGCGCAGAGCCGATCAGAGGAAGAGGCAGCTTCAGTTTGAAGTCGGAGACATGGTTCTAGTGCACTTGAGGAAAGAAAGGTTCCCAAGGGGAATATATAATAAACTCAAGATGAAGAAAATCGGGCCATGCAAAGTCCTGAAGAAATTTGGGGAGAACGCTTATGAGCTTGATTTGCCAGAGGGCATTGGGATATCTCTGATTTTCAATATTTCGTATTTATACCCATATAAGGCCGAGGATACAGGAGCTGGAAATGTTGAGGAACTAGTCATCCAGTGGCAAAAGCAGTTGCCGGTGGCACAGAACCTGATATAGAGTGCATACTAGACAAGAGAGTAGGCAGGAAGACCAGGAGGAAACAATATTTTGAATACCTGGTAAAGTGGAAAGATCACCCAGTGGAGGATGCCAGCTGGGAAATAGAGGCAGTGATACAGAAGCATGGGCATAGTGTGCAGGAGCTCATGGGTAGGAGCCCATGAAATCTTTTGAGCCGAGGAGTATGATGCAGGAGCATCTACGACTCCATCTTCCGGGCCAGCGCGTGGAGGAAAAGAACTTACAGTTGGACAGTGCCAGCACCTATATATTTTGAAATGATTGGGAAGGATTGTTGCACCGCCATTTGGATAGAGGTATTCAAAGTCGAGCACACTTGTATTGTAATATAGATAAGGAGGCATTAAATAGTTTTAATATTGGTAGATAGGAATTAACTGTAGATTAGACAGTTTTGACTCTCGAGAGGGAAAACGGAATATAGGCACCCTCCTTTGTAACATTGGGAGAGGGATCATTATTCAACATTAGCACAGGAGCAAGGAAGAACAGAGCAGAGAGCTTGTGAAGAAACTCCATGTACAGATATTGAATTAATAGGAAAAGCTTTGATTCAATTCCATGGATGTGTTTGATCTCTGTGTGTTGTTGATATTATGCTTTTGCATGCTTGCTTCTTTTTATGCTTATCTTCTATATGTTGCATATGTGATTGCCTATCAGGTTAGAAACCTGAGAGAATGAGGGAATGAGTTTTAATTGTTTCTCTGTTCAAGTTAGGAGATTCCTGCATAGAGTGCAGTTGAATTCCTCCGCATAGAGTGCGTTAAGGAGGCTGAGAAGTTGAACTTTTGTCCTCTTTCGCCCAGAGTCATGATGGGTTATTCGAGCCATGCAAATGAAGTGCATGTCGGATTG
Source organism: Picea glauca (assembly GCA_000966675.3). NCBI lineage: Eukaryota > Viridiplantae > Streptophyta > Pinopsida > Pinales > Pinaceae > Picea > Picea glauca. The sequence continues at coordinate 58,515 of JZKD02S2423194.1, forward strand.
AAGTCTCAGTAGTAATTCTGAGAGAGGAACGGCGTGGGATATTGCCTTTGAGAGCGCACATAGTCCGGAAGAACTCAACACTTCAAGAGTTGTTGAAGTTCGAGCGTGGGCAGTTGGTACAGAGTCTCTGGAGGAGAATAGGGACCAAGTTCAGGAGGGATAGTACCCTTTTATTCCGTTGCACAGGACGAGGTTGGTGTAGCGGATAAGTTCTCAGGAGGAAGAAAATCGACGGCGTGTAATCCCCGTGAAGTTTGCGAGATCTCGAGGATCGTCAGATCAAGGGGGAGTTGCGTGGGAGGTAACCCGTAAGTACAGGCGAGGAAGGATAAAGGTCCATCGGACTTCAGGGTTTCGGCATTCGGAGGTTGGCAAGGTGAGATTTCGCACCTCGCAGAATCGTGAGTCACGATTCCCTGAATCGATCTGGAGCGTTGATCAGAACAGGGACACGGGGCGCAAGATCCTGAGGAGTCGGGATTCGGGACTTTGCAAGGACTGTGACCTTGTGCATCAGGAACCGCGAATTCCTGAATCGCGATTTCTCGATAGCACGAGTGGGAGACAGGTGTCAAGGTGTCAGGCCTCATCAGGGAGGTGTTGACAGGTGGCATTGTAAAATCGGGGTTCGGGGTTTTGCGATGCAAAGGATCTGCGACCGGTGAAATTGCGACCTGTGATCCCGCGATATAACCACAACCGTAGATTTTTGAGACACGCGTCAAAGGATCCCTGGGATTCGGGGTTTGGAAAATCGGGGTTCTCGACGTCAAGGAGTTCATGCGTCGCGGATTCGCGATCCGCGAAATCCTGAAGTGACGTGGCAGGTGGGACCACGATCGTTAGTGGAGTACAGGTGGAAGCACATCAGAGTTCGGGGTTCGGGGATTCATAGTGTAAGTGAATCACGACATTTCATGTGCCGATTTCCCGATAGGGAAAATCTCCGATAGAGGAAAGGGTTGACCGTTGACCATCGGGGTTCGGGGTTTTGAGTTGCTTGTGATTGCGCTCACAGAGTTCGCGAGACCGCGAATTCCAAATTCCTGATTTCCGAAGGGAAAATCGCCGAAGGAGCCTACTGTGGGTAGTGGACTCTCGAGTGGAGAGGAAGAGTACTTTGACTCTTCGGGCCGTGTGTGAAGAAGGTCCTGGTGAGAGCGGCTTGCTCGGTGAGGGGCAGGTTGCGTCAACATGCATCCATGGTAAGCATTTCGCATATAATTATTTATATTTTGTACTTCACACTCAAGGAACAATTCATTTTCGATTGAGGGAAGCTAATTTCCATTGAGATTTGTTCCAAGTTGTCACGATTCAAAGAATTGAATAAATTTTATATATCATCCTACTTGATTTTTGCAATAGTGCATTGTTGTCCATTTCCAAAACTTTCTCTATCCAATAAAATAAATTGTGGATTCGACCCAGTAACATTCTGGTACTAGGCCCTGTGGAGGCACAAGGCCTCCCATTGTTTTTATGAAGTTTTTAATGGCTTCGTCTCATTTTTCAAATATTTATTGTTAGGAAAGGATGCTTCATGGATGTCTGGCTAGGAAACCAAGTTTTTGAACAAGAAGGGCACACTTGAACAAAAGGAAAATCACAGTTTACTCATGGTCTTTGGCTCTAAGGAAAATCCTCCTTTCCTTCAATGCCACATCACGAACAAGATGTTTGTTGCAGAAATAGCAAGGAAATACAACCACTAGTTGCATTTTTTCCATGACAAGAAGAAAACATAGTTCATTCCTCTGCCCTGGAAAGTTGGAGACCTCATGTGCAGAAACGTCAACAAGATTGACGAATTTGTTGGCCATTGCAATAAATTGAACCTAACGTATGCTGAAAGGATAAAAGGGTTAGACCCTAATGGGATTTTCGAGAACATTTACTGGAAGTTGGCTTTAACAGCTCTTTTATCCATAAACACCTGACCGAAGACAGGGACAATAACGACAACAATCCTTCTTCTGGTGATTGTGATGCAGAGACATTGCAAAGCACGACTGGATTGTACAAACAACAAGGAAAAGTATCTGGTGAGAAAAGTGCCTAGTCCTCCACCAACACTTCCAAGAGAATGACATCACGGAGCATCACTTCAATGGCCCACCCCAGTAAGAAAGCAACCCATAAATATTCGAATGGAGGAGGAGATAAGAACCCTCCTCGCATAAAAATTGATGATTCTCACAAAATTACACTAACGAATAAGAGGAAAAACAATGTAGGGCAGGCCGACGAACCCAAAATTGAAAGTGAACAAGTGCAACTTGAAATTGTAACTGAGCAAATGCACAAAATTGTGTCATCCGCAATGGAAATAGCTAAGACTGAAATTTTTTATGAAGATGAATCCTTTGTATTCCAGAGCATTGTTTTTGACAACCAATCTAAAAGTATGTTCATTAGAAAGAGAGATGTAACAAACAGGAAAGGAAAATCTCGCATAGAGATTAACTTTAGGGAAATGTGGTTGTCCCAAATCTCCCTATTTCACCAAGTAATCGGTGATGCTCTTAATGATTCCATTGGAGGAATTGAAGCATAAAATGCCAGACTAAAAGACCACCTCAATGAATTTGAGCAAGCTTTCATTGCCACCCCAGAATTTTCTAGTCCTTTAGCAAAACCTGTGCATGTTACCACTGCAACCAAGACGAAAGTATCCTCTACCCTCCTTGCATGCTCTAGAGCCCTTGTAGAGAATAACATCAACAAAAGAATGCAGCTAGTTATTGAAGCTTGGGATACATCACAAAATTTAGTTTACTTCCGAAAGAAGACAAACAATTTGCTCGAACATTTGGAGGAGAATTTTAAAAATGATTAGCGTTTCTGTGAACAAGTGCTGACCCATTTTTCCAACCATGTCATCAACACATCAGAACTTAAAAGAAGACAAGAGAAACTCCCCTCCCCAAGGAAGACCAAAAAAGTAAAAGCATGTTGGAAAAAGAAAGTTAGGAACCTAGAGCTCATTATCGAATCATGTAAACCAGACATATAAGAAAAGGAAGAATTATTCACAAGCCTGATCCAAATAGACTTAGCCGGAAGTACCAACGAGGTTCAAGACCCAAACTTAATTCTCAAATCCTTGTCAATGACCAAAGAAGCCTTCCAAGAACAAATTGATATTTTAAAGGGGTTGTCTTTCGAAAAGTTTTACGGCATAGTTGAACATCGTGTAGATGAGCTCGAGCGCTGGATACTGGAATATGCGGCACATAATGAAGAAATTGAATAGAGTTTGCATAGTATTTCAATGGATCTAAGGAAATTAGGAAATAACCTTTACGACATAGAAATCCAGGATGAAATCAACATGGCCCCCATGAGAAGCTACATCAAAGAATGGTTCCAAGAGAGAATGGACAACCTCTTCCAGGAAGGGAAACAATCGGTCGACACAACTCCACTGACCATCGACGACAACAAAAAAAATGCATCAGCTTCATAGTAAGTCTATATTGGGATATTGTTTTCTTTATCAATCTAGTTTAAGTCTATACTATCATCTTGTTTTCTTTATCTATCCAGTTATTACCTCTTTAAATATAAAACTGTAACCAAAGACTCATAACTTCCAATTTCTTCTTTTCAGGTCTTCCTCTCTACTGTCGCGCACTTCTTCTTTCTACATTCCTAATTATTGTACTTATTTCTTTTCATGGTCTGTGGGAGCCCCAATCCTAGTCTATATGACAAATGCATTTAAATTTCCAGAAATGTGTAACAGACATTATTAATTTTTGATCAATTTCAAAGAAAAATGATTCGGGATGCCTTTATTGTATACTAAATTTTGGGTGTCCAGGAACTTTTGTTGTTTGTTCCAAAGAAAACTAATTCGGGAATGCTACATTTTTTGTGTCTTATTTTATGCTAAATTGTTTTTTTCCGGGAACCTTTATTGATGTAACAAACGTTACTACTTTCAAAGAAAACTAATTTGGTAATGTCTTTGTTGCACGACGTTGTTACTATTCTATTGTATGATAAATTTTTGGTGTCCAGGAACCTATAATTTGATAAATTTCAATTTTTTTATTTATTTAGAAGCCTTTGTTTTAAAGCAAACTAATTCAGGAATGTTATTTTTTTGGTGTTTTTGTCCACGAACCTATGTAACAGACGTTATCTATTCTATTGTATGCTTTTAAATGTTGATGTAATTTCCAGAAATATGTAACAGACATTATCCATTTTTGATAAATTTCAAAGAAAACTGATTCGGGAATGCCTGTCGAGGAACCTTTGTTGTTTGTTTCAAAGAAAACTAATTCAGGAATGCTAGATTTGTTTGTGTCCTATTGTATGCTTAAAAATAATTCTCCAGGAACCTTTGTTGATCTAACAGACATTATTAATTTCTAAGAAAACTAATTCGGGAATGTCTTTGTTGCACAACGTTGTTACCATTCTATTGTATGCTCAATTTATGGTGTTCGGGAAGCTATAATTTCATAAATTTCAATTTATTTTGTGTCCAGGAGCCCTTGTTTTAAAGAAAACTAATCTGGGAATGCTAATTTTTTTGTATTTTTTTCCACAAACCTATGTAATAGACGTTATTACTATTCTATTGTATGCTAATTTTTTTTTGTGTCCAAGAACTTTTAAATGTTCTTGCACGACGTTGTTACTATTCTATTGTATGCTAAATTACTATTCTATTGTATGCTAAATTTTGTGTGTCCAATAACCTTTAAATGTTCTTGCACGACGTTGTTACTATTCTATTGTATGCTAAATTTATGGTGTCCATGAACCTATAATTTGATAATTTATGGTGTCCAAAAGCCCTTGTTTTAAAGAAAACTAATTTGGGAATAATAATTTTTTTGTGTTTTTGTCCACGAACCTATGTAATAGACGTTATTACTATTCTATTGTATGCTAAATTTTTTGTGTCCAAGAACCCTTTAAATGTTGATGTAACAAACGTTCTTAATAGGAACCTTATTATTATTGTACACTAATTTTTTTTTGTTCAGGCTCCTTTTAAATCTTTCATGTACTATCAAACTTAGATACTAGGAACCTTTCTTGATGTACCAGACATTAATAATTTTTGATAAATTTCAAATAAAACTAATTCGGGAATACTAAATTCTGCATGGATACCACATGTACTTCAACTTGCTACCCACGTGTCTATACGTGGTCGCATTTATTCCCATTCCAACCTGGCAGAGACTACGCTTCCATGCAACACTTGTTTCATTATGATGTTATATATTTAGATTTGTCCTTTGATGTTGGTCAAAAGCTTAAGGCATGTTAAGTTTTTGTTTTTTTGGGCAATTCTAGGGACTAATGTTTGTTGTAAAGACCTTATAGCCTTTCAAAACTTTGAGAAGTTACAAATTCTATAGATATTTTACATAAAATTTTGCAATAAATATGTATATCAAACAATAACAAATTGTTTTTATCAAGCAATAACAAATTGTTAGATGCAAAATGTACGCCCAGAATTTCTAAATTCACACTCCACTTAACATTTATATAAACACTCTATGATAGGTTGAGTATCTTCAAAGTAACATATCTTCGGTGAAAAGCATATCAAAATTGGTTGAGAAAATAATGTACATAAAAAGTAGATAATTGAAAATAAAATTAATAATACAAACAAGTTTTCAAGTAGATAATTGAGAATAAAATTAATAATAAAATTTATTCTCAAGTAGATAATTGAAAATAAAATTAATAATAAAATTTATTCTCAAGTAGATAATTGAGAATAAAAAATTAATAATTAGAGGCAAATGGTCAAAAGTTTAAGGCATGCTAAGATATTTTTGAAGACAAGTCTCTAAGTCTTTAAGATAGGGACTCAAAAGATAATTGAGAATAAAATTAATAATAAAATTTATTCTCAAGTAGATAATTAAGAATAAAATTAATAATTAAAGGCAAATGGTCAAACGTTTAAGGCATGCTAAGATATTTTTGGAGACAAGTCTCTAAGTCTTTAAGATAGGGATTTTTGAATGCAAATGGTCAAAAGTTTAAGGCATGCTAAGATATTTTTGGAGGCAAGTCTCTAATACAGGGAATTTAGAGTTGGTCAAAGGTTTAAGGCATGCTAAGATATTTTTGGAGGTAAATCTCTAAGATAAAAACTAATGCACTATGTGAAAATTTGGACCCGGTTACACATGTTTGTAGATGTAAAATGTCGTCTTTGAATTTCTAAATTTACACTCTACTCGTCCATCAATCTTCAACAACAAAAAAAAATAGTTCTTTCCATATAATAATAATTTATTTAAACAATTGTACTTTCAAGCCTTTCCATTTCAATGTCCTTTTGTTTGTTTGTGTAACGTAAAAGACCTTATGGTTAGTTGGACCACATCCATATAAAAATAGCACAACAATAAAAATAAAAATAAAATATTGTATCTTTGTCATATTTTACTTTTGTCAAATGATAATATATATTTTTGTTATAAAAACAGTGAAAAATATATTGTATCTTTGACATCATTTACTTTTGTCACTCGATAATATATATTTTTGTTATTTTATTTACCATTAAAAATATTATTCGATGATGCAAAAAGTTATAGGTTGCAGTGTAACACTTTGATCTTTGTCCACACTCAAACTTAGTATGAATTGATGCTTATAGATGAAAATCAAGTTGAAGTGTGGGACCCAAATTTACATGGGTTTTATGGATTTGAGCGAGTGTGTATTAATGATTTGTTTTTCAGATGTAATTGAAGATGATTTAAGCAAATTGGATTGATTAAGTTATTGATGCAAAATAATGAATAAAGATGAGTTACATAAATGAATAATATGTAAACAAAACAATTTAGAATGAAATATTGTTGTATTGTTTTGCAAATGTATTATATAAGTACAAAGAAAAAAATGTTATGTTATTATGCTTTGTATTATATATATCTTATATAAGAATATATTTAATTACATTAATTTTTGTTTAGAGGATAATTTAATCAAATTAGGTTGATTAAGTTATGGGTGTGGAAGCATGAATAAAGATGAAACAAACGAATGAATACAACATGCACAAAATAATTTAAAATGTCACAAAGTTTGTCTTATTATGTAATTGTTATGTACAATGTTACGTAAAAGAGATTGAGAAAAAAGAAAATATGTTAGATTACTATGCTTCATACCATACATAAGAATATATTTGTTTTACAAAAAGCTATGTTGGGAGTACAATTTAAACAAAATGTATTGATTAAGTTATGGGTGCATAATCATAAATATAGATGAAGTAAATAAATGAATGAAACATGCACAAAATAATTTTGAACATAACATTGTTTGTATTATTGTGTAAATGTTTTATACAATACTTTGTGAAATAGATTGAGAAAGAAAAAAAGACACCTTGTTATTTTTCATAGTATACATAGTATACATTGCAATATGTTTCAACTACAAGAATATATGTTCAATTGTTAAAGGTGATTTGGTTTCGTAATTGTTGGTAGTTGTTCGTCTTATCTATGTCCCAGACGTCATTGTTGGTGCGCACGTGTTGGGCTTCCATGAGTGTCTTATTTATGGTTGGCATCCATAGTTGTAGGTGCACATGCGGGCTATTGAGGCATGCACACAATATATTGAGTCATGCAGGTGCATAGGGTGGAACTTGAGGCATATAGTGTTAGAGTTGTCTAATCACATAGCAAACTTCCATGTTGATGTCATAATTTGAGAACATATGAAGTTAGAGCTGTAATCAATTTCCAAGGATTTGGGTTGATTTAGAATTGGGAAAAACCCATGGGGGCATCATTCCACCATGCATGGAACTTGGATCATGGTGGAACTTCGTTCATTCCTAAAAAATTCTATTGGATTCTTGTCATATTTGTGACTGGAAAGAATGTCATTTTCCAACAAGATTAGTTTTATTATCATAGTGCTTTAAGTACCAACTATTGTGGAGGTGGGGTTGTTGGGAGTGTTTTCCATCATGAATGTTATGTGCTTTCATATTAAAGGTTGACTTTGTTGAAGAAACATAGCACGGAGGATGGATGCTTTCTAGTGCATGTGAAATTCTCTATCAAATACCCACAATGGAATTTAGATCACTTGCATTCATATACTAACAATTATTTTGCTTGGTTGTGACTAATCTGCCAAGCCCTTACCACACCCCTTGATAGGGTATAAGGTGCTATGTGACTAACCTTTAGTATGATTTTATCATTTCCTTGCTTACATCTCACTATCTACAAAAGGTCCCGACTAAACCCATGACGACTATGCCCCCTTCTAACAAGACCATGAGCCATTCGGTGTCACAATTGTCCATGTGGCACCATAATATTAAATCATCATAGCTAGGGTTTATCATCATCATTACCAAAACACAATAATGGCTAAGCAAGGGACGGGAAATGGGGAATGTGGTTATAAATATTTAGGCATCATTGTGTGAAAACTTTGGACTTTAAAAAACAAAGAAATTGAATTTGCTTTAATCAAAATTTGGAGTTCTTAAAGAAATTCATCCAACACTTGCAAATTATTCTTAGAATTTTGTAGAATTTTATCTTCTTTATCTGAGATTTGCGAAAGAATGTTTACAACATGAAATTCAATAGAAACTGAACGATAAATTTGATTAATTACTCATAATGCAACATTTAATTAGTGTATACATTAAAATATAAATTATACAATAAGTAATAATAATAATCTAGTTTTTAGGTTATGGCCAAGCCAAACATCAAATTGGTGTATAAAACCCCCTTATTTATGAAACAAAAAACTCTCACACATACTACTACACATATTTCCATTTTACCATGTATAATAAATACACATCTTACCATATATATCTCAATATATATACTCTTAAATACAATATTATAAAGTATTATTATGATGATGAAAATGACAACGATGCACCTTGCAAATGAATATATACACCAACAAATGAATATATACACCAAAATATACATTTTCTATTACAACGTGCAAAGCTTCCACATCATACACTCCTCAATACATCACCATAAAGTGTTTTATTACTCCTCATGTACAAAAACGATTTGAGTGATCACTTTGCATCAAAAAGTTATCAAAATGTATGGGCCACATATTAATGTATGTTATCTCCTTATATTATTATATATTTAGATCTCTCCTTTAGATTTCGTTAATGGTTCGAGGCATGCCAAGGATTTTTGCAGGGATCTATACATGATAGGGACTAATGGCCATTGTAGAGAAGACAAATGTAAGAATTTGGGTCTTCAAACTTAGAGAGGTTACAGAAAATTGCAGATATTTTGCATATAGGTGTGAGGATGGGCACGCATATTCAAAATT
>JZKD02S2423194.1:75101-88643 GCA_000966675.3 Picea glauca
ACATTCTAACATAGGGATATGTCAATGAGTAAGATAGTCTTGGGTTCAATATAATACATGGTCATGCATTCGTGAGGAAGGGGTTCATGTATATGGATATCTATTTGTAAACCTAGAAAGGTAAGCTCCCTCAAGTCATAACTCTTCATCCTTTAGATCTCTGATCTCATCGTCATTTTAAGAAAAAATACATGTTTATCTATCTATCAAGTTTGTCTTTGTAATGATCTTCCCACTAACTCGTTCATACTCAAAAGCACTCTCATTAGGAGAGATATAAGAGATTGTGATCGAAAAGTTCAATCCAACCTTGGGGCATTCTTACTATCTTTTAAGTAGAAATGAGTCATTTCTTCTTTATACTCTATCATTGTATTATGTTTTCTCATATATTAACATCAATATCATTTACCAAACAAACAAAATATTATGTTGTAAGAGGGGCATATGGGTTAAATTATAATACAAGGAATGCAGTAGCATAATGATGCCAAATTTGATTTATCTATTGAAGACTATTTTTCATGTAGATCTGGCCTATTTATCCGAAATCAAATTCTTGGATAGATTTATCTAATCATTAGTTTATTGCAACTCTATTGATTTTCCTATATGTAGGACTCAAGTATATATTGATTTTACTTTTCACAATTTTAAAAGTCCATTTATGAGTAGACGTGATAAGATATTGGTCAACAAGTGAATCTCCCATGATGATATCTTCAAGGTGACACTCAATATAGTGATGAGACAACTCTTGAATACTCTCTATATATTCAACTTAAATAGAATAAACATGAATTCTAAGATTAGTGGAGGTCTAGATAGGGATTTAACAAACAAAAAAACTTTTATTTTCCACTTATTGTAAAACTTAAACAAACAATAAACATTACCTTTTCACAAGGGAAAATACACATTGAATGCAACATTTAAAAATAATATACATCAAGATAATACATTGTTCAATATGTTACAGCTCCACATATAATGATGTATATTATAACACATATATACTCTTATATATAAGACTACATGGTGCTTATGGTGTAACACTCACAACATCGACTTGAGTGGTTAACTCCAACTAAAAAGTTATTAAAATGTATGCGTATCATATTAACGTATCTTATTAATCCCTGTCGTAGGCATAGAGGGACTATAACGATCGATAATTTGTTGACTTCATATTAGTTTGTCCTTTGACCACAAATATTTGCATAATCTCTATTGTTGGAGCTAGGGAACTAAAAACATTGATTTTTATATACTAAAAAGTACCATATATGTAATGAATTGATTGGATAACAGGTTGGATGTCTTATTGTTGACTTCGCTATTCCCAATGTTTGATATGTTAACATATCCATAATTTTTTATCGTGTACAATATTTTTGAATCATATATTTTTCGTATGTATTGCTTGAACGTGGATTAATGCTAGCATTAGTTTGAATGTTTTTCTTAACATTTTCTGCTACCTAAATTTATGGCAATGTTTGATATGCTAGCATATCCAAAGTTTGGCCTTTGAATACATTCTCTAGTGTTCGAACTACTGTTACATAAATTATAATAAAAAAATTTGGGTACGTCAGAGACTTGCCACATTGCATTTTTTTCTTAAACGTTTATAGATCATTTCTGACAGACTTAAAGGTTTACCTAACAGGATTGGCAATGTTGAATGTTTACTTAGAAGGCTTGTTACAATACATTTTCTTTCATTTTTTTTTATTTATATGCTTCAGCGGCATTGTTGGTTCACTGGTTCATGCTTTCTTTTTGCATCTCCACTGATTTCTTATTTGCCTGTTTTTGTTGTTCTTGTTTTCCTGTTCGTCTTGTTGCAGTTTGCACGTTTAGGGTTCTGCAACCGCGATTGGAACTGCATCATTTCTGGTGGGTTGGTTGTTTCTTGCTTCTTTGTTCGTTGTATGTTGTTTATTGTTGTTTGATTCGACTTTGTAGGATTGGGGTCCTGCAGCTGCAGTTGGGCCTTTTGGTTCTTCTTAATTAGGTTGTTATTTGTTGTTTGTTCTTGTTTTCCTAGGGTTTGCAATGTTGGAGTGTTGCATCTGCAGTTGGATCTCTCGTTACATTGTTTTGCATTTGACTCTCCATAAAATACTATTAAGATAAAATAACATACAAAAAAATTGCAGTCGATGTAAATTGAATCTCTTACGCATTGAACCAGAGTTTGTCGGCTTCAAACTATATTTCATAGTTGGCGATGTTTTTCCATGGTTTATGTCTTACTATGGTTTCATAGTTATGAGAGTAAGTTTTTTTGTGTGAGCGATATAGTTGTTCTCTCCCTTTTTTTCCTCTTGTAAACTACATTTTTGGTTCTATAGTTTCTCATGTTTCTGTGGTCATTCCGACCGACTGTCGTTTGGTTGCATACTTAGCCAGTTTTATGGACACGACTTCGCGGATAGGTGCTATTGAACTATGGCAGCTCGTGTTTGGTGTATACATCTTGCACCCAGAAATTTTCGTGCTCTACAATTTGACCCCGAACTCCTCGAAATGGCAATCGTGCCTCTACCTACAATGAGTTTGTCTATCCTACCTACCTTTCCATACTTAGTCGAGTTTTCAAAGTTTGGTTGTTTTTTCCATGGTTTATGTCTTACTATGGTTTCATAGTTATGAGAGTATGTTTTGTTGTGTGAGTGATATAGTTGTTCTCTCCCTTTTTTCCCTCTTGTAAACTTCGTTTTTGGTTCTATAGTTTCTCACGTTTCTGTGGTCATTCCGACCGACCATCATTCGGTTGCACACTTAACCAGTTTTATGGACACGGCTTCGCGGATAGGTGCTCGCGAACTATGGAAGCTCATGTTCGGTGTATACATCTTGCACCCATAACTTTCGTGCTCTATAATTCAACCCCGTAATCCTCAAACTCGTAATCGTGCCTCTGCCTATGATGAGTTTGTCTATCCTACCTACCTTTCCATACTTAGTCAAGTTTTCAAAGTTTGGCAGGTTGACGCCTTTTTGGGTTTAGAAAATTTAAAAGAATTTGTCACTCCCCTCCATTCCCGCTACCTTCCACCCTTCCCAATAGACATTAATTATTTTTTCAAACATCACAACCGACCAGACAGGTTAAAAAAGATTGGCTTTAATAAGAGGAAAGCTCGAGGACATCTCCCATTAAAATGAATAGAAAGGCAAATATTATGGGACCTGGTAATTTCTTTTACCTGCATTTTGAATTTGCAAAAAAAAATAAACATGGCTCTTTTAGTTTTCTTAAAGGATTCAACATAGTCCACGAATGTGTCACCCACAAAGGCCTTGACATCATGTCCCTCTTTAATATTGTGCATATCTTAGATGTCAGATTTTAGAATCTGCTCGAATATGGGAATGTTAATACGTGCTATTAGTCATTATTTAGCGTACATTGTTGGCCCTTGACCAAGTTTTGGGAGATCCTTGGCCAAGTTTGACCTATTTTGGGACTTCGAAAGCCTATCAAAGGAGGACCACAAGATGAAGTAGAGATCGTGGGATCTCGACCCCTTTTTGGGTCCTTTTTGGGGTTTGGGATTATGTAATGGGTATGGGATTTTGAGGTTCTGTGCATGTAACTGATTAACATAAGATAATAGAAAGAAGAAGAGTTGGTGGACGTAGCCCCAGGGGGGGTGAACCACGTATATGATGTGTTTCTCTTCTTTGTGCGTTGTGTTGGTGTGTTTATGTGTAACTTGCTATGATATAGATGAATGTTAGATAGAAATGATGTTGCTTTGTGCTTATAAAAGAGAATAAATGTTAGATCTGACCTATGTGAGTATGCTTAGTGCCTAAATCTGCTAGATCCAATATGTTCCTTTTATGCTAAGTGTTATTAGATGTGGATTTGGTTAAATACTACGATGCTCTGTAATTAGGGTTTGTCTGTGCTATTACTAAGAACCGAATGTTGATGAATGTTTTATATACATATACATAAATCATTCATAAGTTGCTCCAACACTAATATATTGAGCCTAACTATCGTATATTGTAACCAATGATTTGAGTCGAGTTAAATTCACTCAAGTTCCAAAATCGATCAACGGTAATTGAACAAAAGGTTATCTTGTTTTGAAGAGGACGGTTAATCAAAAAATGGTGAACTATAAGTGTTAAGTTTGTGTTTTTTATTCAAATTTTATCATATATATGTAAGTCTAACTCCAAAACTGGTTGATTAGATATTTGCCCGAATAGACATCAGACTGATATATGAAATTTAGAGTTGTAATTTGTTTGGATACAGAGAACTGAAAAACACGACAAAGGCATTTTTTACAAGCAGTGGAAAATGGAAAAGCGACCACAACCATACAAAACACGGTTTCGAAAGCACCCACACACATACAAAACATGGTTTCGAAACTTACAGATGCCCTCGCAACGATGACCCCGGCTCCGACCAACAGATCCTCAGATGCGCTCGCAATAACGACCCCAGCTCTGACCAACAGATGCACTCGCGACCAACCGTTGCGCTCGCGACAACACCTAATGACCCCAGCTCCAACCACAACTGCATACACCTACCCACACCTCGACACAAATTTGCGAAAAACATTCCACAGTCGATGTGTCGGTAATACATAAACAATCTTTCGGCCGAAAGATAGTCCGGCCGAACTATATTTCGGCCGAACAATTGTTCAGCCGAAAAGTTATTGCCGGAAAAAAAATATCCGTCTGACCAAATTTGTACACGCAAATCAAGGGGGATGTTATTGCACCGTTCGATTTGACGTTTATGTTTTCGGCCGAAAAATAGTTCGGTCGAAAAATATTATAAGTTCAGCCGAAAAAATGTTTTTTGGAATTTTGGAGACCTGATTGTCACGAAAGTGTAACCCACCTTCGTGATTTCACCCTACTGCTAAGTGCTTTCTTAAGTGTTAGAATCACAAATCTATGTTTCAGCTAAGGTTGTAGACCTTTGAGTCCTGCAACCACCCCTGCCTCTACCTCAGGTGAGACTTCATCTGCTTCGCAGGTGTTGTCGAAAGGGCCAATAGTTAGGGTTTTGTTGGTGCATTTTTGTAGCGTTGAACCCTGGGTCTGTCCCTGTGCCAACAAATGGTTCCATTGTCAGGACCTGAAACTGTGATTGCTAGGAACTGAGAAAGAAGAAGCTTTGTGCAAAGATCCGACCTGAAATTGTGAAAGTTATGTGCATAGATCTGTCACTCTAGTGCGCTGTACTCTACTTAGTTTGTGAAGCTCTGTGCTAAAGAAAGCAAGTCTGATCTGAAGAAAAGAGGTAAGATATGAACGCTTTGTGCTTTGATAAAGGTAAGAATAGTGAAAATTTTTAGATTTGTAAGCTTTGTGTTCTGTAGAAGTAATATTAGTGGAAATTTTTGTTTCTAAAGTATGGATCTAGGCATGTTTGATAAGATTTGTCCTAGCTTGAAAACTAGGGCACTGATAGACGAAAGAAGATGTGATATAAGTAGATATGATAAGAATAGTAAAAAATATGTTATACCTATGTATAGAAAGAATGTTTGGACTAACAAATGGATGCAGGGTCCTAGAAATATTTTTTTGCATGTTAACTACTATGATCCTTGTGCGCAGTACAGGAAAGGATAGGGATCATTTAAGAGAAAGAGAGGATTACCCCTTTGTTACAGTTGTAGAAGACCGAGACATTTGGCTAAGGAATGCCCTGGTAGAAAACCTAGTTGCCTCTGTTGCAAAGCTATGGACCATGAAGTTTTGGATTTCCCTAGAATGATTGCTCAGCTTGAAAGGATGAATATGAGACAAGAATAGCACAAGCAAAGTCAAGCAACTGAGATTATGGCAGAACCCCAGAAAGAATAAGAAAAAAGTATTTCTACAGATGAAAGAAAACCTGAATGATCACCGACATATCAGTTTATTACAGTTCTTCAAAGAAAAAGAATGCATTTAAGAAATAATAGGAGACTTCGACATTGACTGTGTTCTGGATGAAGAAACGCTGGTGAATATCATGATAGAATGAACTTGGGAAACTTTAGGGGAGCCTGCTATGATTCCTTTATTAGGAGGAATAGGACTATTTAGAGGAAAGATGATAAACCTATGTGGAAAGATTACCCAGATATCTATGAGTGCCAAGGGAACTTTGACAGAGGAAGAATTTGAAGTTGTTAAATTTATTGAGGACAACGCTCCATTTACTATGTTTCTCGGAAAACCTTGGATTGAAAGAGATCAGGCCAGAAGGGAAGAAAAACAAGTCTTAGAACAAAAGAAGCAAGAGCTAAAAGATTTCATGACTAGGAGGATTGCACACTTGATTGAAGAATAGGAGAATCGAGCAAAGCTACTTAAAACCAAAGACTGGAATGTCGAAGCTGGAAGAACACTAGAAGAACCACAGAAGATTGAAATACCTATTCCAGATACATATGAAGTATTACCCCTGATTTCTAGGAGAGAATCTCAACAACGCGAAGTTACTATGCCAAAAGAAGATAAGAATCAAAATGGAAAAAGGAATTCCAAGATGAAGCTCACCGGAAAGAAGGCTAGGAAACTAAGTAAGAGGAGAGCTAAGATTGAAAAGTTACAGAAGGTTCCCGAGGGAACTTCGCAGAAGGAAAATTTACAAAATTGGAGCTTTGTAGGAATACCAGAACAACGTCACATGGCACTTCGCCATGGTGAAACAATATAGCCATTAGAGACAGTATAACCGTTCTCCTGATGCCTCGAACGAGAAGAAAATCATTAATGGTTAGACATCTTGCCACCAGACCATTGGTACCATGCCATAACGGACAGAAATGAGTTAATGAAGGCTTCTTACCCGTTGTAAGAGATCTGTTACCAAGTATATATTTATCTCGTCGTGCCACACACCGAGAACACTTTTCCTAACAGTGAATTTGAGCCCACAGATTAGTTGATTTTCACACAGTGATCATCACGCTTTTTCCATCTATCCCATTGTATTGAGAGATTACTCTCCAACCTTGAGATTTTCAAACCCAAACATGTATGTCAAACGAGTTTAGTGCGGAAGAGAAAATTGTCGCGGAATTTCTCATCGACCTCATGACCGAAAGAGCAATGTCAATGTCTGCAAGTATACAAGCATCATCGACAAGAGGACTACAAACCTCTCTGTCGACTGCTCGCGGAGCTGGATCATCCTAATCGTCAGCAGAAAATCAAACCAAACACAAAGATTACCTAGCCAATGCAAAGTTGATCCCATCTGTATTACCTGACTATATCCTGCCTCTAGCCGATGTGGTAAGTCATGATAGTGTACCCAGAGATTTTGAGTACACCATGGTTAATGTGTACCTCCCGAAGAGGATATGCGCAGTTCGAGAGCAGCAGGACAAGATTGCAGCATTGAAGTTCAGCGACTTCAACCTCAGAGATCGCAAAAACCAAAACATGCTCGCCCCATACAAATACCTAACCAGGAAAAAGGGAAAGAACTCAAAGATCATTCCTCAGCCATGGACGATGAACCTTGCGTAGTCCACCTTGTTAAATGTCATGAAAATCCCACACTTTGAAAGACACCAGGAAGTCAATGCCTATGTCGAGATGATACTGTCATGTTACCATGGCGGCTATTTATGGCTAGACCATCATATTACAGTCGATCCAATGTTGATCCATAGGATCATAGGGTTAAGTATGAAAGGACCTGACCCACAGGAGTTATACCTGGTGAAGGCCATGGATCGTGCGCTAGCACATAATATTAAAGACACATACGATGATGTTGAGAAGGGGACACGAGGCTACAAGGTAGCCTCCATCCATAATGGCGCAGTGCTCCTAGCATGTCAGTTAATAGCTGGAAAGCTGGTACGCAAGAACTGACCCACACAGGTCACGGGCTCTGTTGTCGACCTCGCGGGGAAGTGTGTAGAGGGCTTACAGATGAACTGGGCGAAGTAACTAGTCAACTAGCTTGAACTAGACTGTCATGAAGCGCAGGATTAGGGTTACAAGTTTCAATTTAGTTGGCTCCTAATCCTCATTGCCTTTGTTTCCTGGGAAATGTTGGAAGGTGAGACCTTCCCGGATATTGAACCATTTGAGCCGCTTGCCGCAAAGTTTGCTACCCTTTGGTATTCAAGTGATATGAACAAACAGTGGCAGTCGAACGATGTTTTTCATACCTATTACCTTCAGCTAAAGAGAGCCATCGAAGTTGAGCCTCTAATGAATCTGAACACCTTAAAGAGGTTTTGAACCTTGATGAAGTTTAACATAGATAGGCATTTCATTTACATTACATCATGAGCCGATGAACACAAGGAACATCTCCAGTCGTACTATAAACTTACAGAAGACGACTTGAAGGAGATCACTAAAGACTGGTCCACGGATATCATTATCCCCACTGACCCTACAAAGATGTCTGATCCTGAACTGGACAGCCTGGAGACCACTCACAAAGAACAGGATACACTTGGAACCAGTAGAAGACAAAATACTGAAGAGGTCCAATCTTTAAGCAGTGCCTCAGGGAAGACTTCTTCCATATCACCTGAGTGAGGAGGTGATGGTGATGTAGAAGAGATGAAGGACAGAGAATCTGGACAAAAGAAAGGCGAAGTAACACTGCCCATAGATGAGGTTGGCCCCTTGAAGAAGAGGAAGGTTTCTCCCCTGAAACCTTCTTCCCAGAAGAAATCAAGAGCCACCATGACCAAGATGCAGACTACACTTACTCCTGATGACTTTGACTTCATCTTAGCAGCTCTAAACGACGCTTCACTGGAAATCGCAGAGAAACAAGGAGTAAAGTAGGAGAAAATGTATGATAGAATTGAAGTCGAGCTCCGGGGGGTACAATAGGCTCTTCAGTCCAGTCACACAGTCTCCACTGCACCCCTTCCATTAGGATAACAAGAATTGGGAGATGAGCTAGCCCAACTCCGCCGCCTAGCAGATGCAACTAAATCTCGCCTTCGACAAGCACAAGATGAAATAGAACAAGCCACCTAGGCTTTGACACAAGTACAAGGAGTACTTGTAGAACAACGTCGAGTTGTAGAGCAGGAGAATATTTCTCTCCAAACAAAGTTTGACGAGGAGAAAGTGCAAATGCAACAAGAAAAGGAACAGTTGCTCGCATGACAACTTGAGGTAAAAGAAGTAGTCAACAAAGCACTTCACTCTGTGATAGGCTTAAAGCCAGAGGTAGAAGACCGGGTTGAGCATCAAGTAGAGTAGCATGTAGAAACCATCCAACAACTACAACAAAGAATAGCATATTTATATATCCGCACAGTGCCTAACACTCCGCAGGATGTCAGAGATCAAAGAGAAGCGACTAACCGGAGCACAGTCGAGAGAATAAAATATTTTTCCATGCAATGAAAGAAACTCAGTGACCGCAGTGCCCAGACTTACGAGAAACTCACTGAGAATGTAGAACTAAAGGCACTAGATTCGCAGCTCCAGGAGGCAAAGCAACAAGAAGAGACAATACAGGCACAGTTGAATCCCCTCTCAGCTATGGAAAGAATGAAACGATCTCAGGAGTAGTGCACTTCCCAACAACAGGTTCATACCATTCAGAGAAAATTCATGGAAGTGACCCAAAGAATCCAACCTGTATAGGACGGGGCTTACCAAATGTTCACAGAGATGGAAGACCGAGGAGCAAAACTGGATCAAGTTGTTGTTGCAGCAGAACAATGCCTAGAAGGACCCATGAACGAGGCAGTCATCCAAGAGTTCGTTGAATAGGAGGCCGTGGCACATCAACAAGTCGAAGAAGCTCGATCCAATATTGAGGTTTTCAAAGCAGAACTACCCAGATCAAAGTGACTCGGGATGAGTCACAGGTGAGTGTTGGGGGCCTGTTGGCCCTTGACCAAGTTTTGGGAGATCCTTGGTCAAGTTTGACCTATTTTGGGACTTCGACAGTCTGTCAAAGGAGGAGTGCAAGACGAAGCAAAGATTGTGGGATGTCGACCCCTTTTTGGGTCCTTTTTGGGGTTTGGGATTATGTAATGGGTATGGGATGTCGGCCCATGGGTTTACCCATGTTTAGGCCTATTTTTTAAAAGTATAAATAGATGTCTAGGAAATGTAAGGAGGGGAATCTATGTGATGTTAGGCCAATGTGCTAAGTGCTAGTGATCAATCTATGTGATCGAAGGATTGTAAGTGTGTTGTGCATACTATGTGAATCTTGCAGAGCTGAGTGCAAGTGACTGTAGAAGGCTTAGTGCTGTAACCTAGCTCAGGGAAGGAGGATCTGGCGAGGTGCGCGCAAATCTCTTGTCCTATGCGGAGTAGGATTTTTGAGGCTCTGTGCATGTAACTGATTAACGAAAGATAATAGAAAGAATAAGAGTTGGTGGACATAGCCCCAGGGAGGGTGAACCATGTATATGTTGTGTTTCTCTACTTTGTTCGTTGTGTTGGTGTGTTTATGTGTAACTTTCTATGATATAGATGAATGTTAGATAGAATTGATGTTTCTTTGTGCTTATAAAAGAGAATAAATGTTAGATATGACCTATGTGAGTATGCTTAGTGCCTAAATCCGCTAGATCTAATATGTTCCTTTTATGCTAAGTGCTATTAGATGTGGATCTGGTTGAATACTGCGATGCTCTGTAATTAGGGTTTGTCTGCACTGTTAGTAAGAACCAAATGTTGATGAATGTTTACTGCTAAGTGATCTGTTAAGTGTTAGAATAACATATCTGTGTCCCAGCTAAGGTTGCAGACCTCTGAGTACTGCAACCACCCCTTCCTCTAACTCAGGTGAGACTTCATCTGCTTCATAGGTGTTGTCGAAAGGGCCGGTAGTTAGGGTTTTGTTGGTGCGTTGTTGTAGCGTTGAACCCTGGTTCTGCCCTATGCCAACATACATATTCGAAAATATTGGCATTAATAAGCGAAAATATTGATAACATCTATCATTAAAACGAATTAACACAAAATCTACAGAAGATCATCCAGAGTTGCTTTTAAATACTTATTTCCATTTCTCTCTATCATCAAAGAGTTTCTCTTTAGGGTGCCTTTGTTCTAATTTTCCTGGTCATGGACATGTAAGACAACTTGGAGATGTGATTGAGGCCCAAATGAAAGAAGAGAGACTGGTTTTATGTGACGTGATATTTGAGTAAAAAAAAAACTATGTTATCCAACAGAAACTTGGAGAGGAGGAAAAAAAAGGAACAAGTATCTTCTAGTTGGTGTTCTCCTTGTATGCGATGCTTTGGTTGGTTGAAAAGCCTGCCTAGAGATTTGTTTGTTGATCTTCTTTTTTTTCTTGCTGGGACTTGTAATGGATTTTCAGGTCACGTGCAAAATACTTCTTCGTTGAAGTATATAGTTTCTTCCAACAACACAGATTTGGCAAGTCTATTGAGTTCTACAGATCACACAATAATTTGTCTTCCTCAGGGGAATCGCACTTACCGTGGCTTGCAAAATGGTCTTTGATGTTCGTGAATGATGAAAAATATTACTCCATTTGCGAATGTAACCAGAGGCAGGTAACAGAAACTGTATGGGTGGGTAAAATGGCATATTATCACTATGAAAGTTTCTATTTCAAAATTTGTTGAGCTACTTCTGGGTGTGGTAACCGACTTGACAGAAAACCATGTTTTTTGTCAAAGTTTGTCCGGTTTCCTCTGGATGTACTTACAGACTCCATATATTTGGCGACACCTCCAAACATTCCATACCTTTCTGTAGGCCACCATATCTTCCACCACTATGACGAAAGATATATTTTGATGCGATCTGCAACATTTGATACATTTTCCAGACCTGTGTTGATGCGTTCTGTAGTATTTGATACACTTTCCAGACCTATTCTTCCCGAAGAAGTCATGTATTTCAACAGAATAACATTTTTCAGTTGGGTTGGACGTTCCTTCCAATTTACTGTAATAAAACAAAGAAGTTCAACATACAAATCTTCAAGCAGGATTTTAAACCAAACAGATGATCGAATATAGGGAGAATAACATTCATAACATACTTGAATTTTTTTTCCCGTCCCATAGTTGATGTCACATAAAATGACTCCCTCAACTTTGAATTGGGCCTGAATCGCATTTCTAAGTTGTCTCGGATGTCAATGGTCAGGAACATTACAAGGAAAGAACCTTAAACCCCAAGTTTTTTACGACAAAGGTAAATTAATACTTGACAAAGAATGGAATGTTGAATAACTAGCCAATGCAAGCAGGCTATATCTGAAAGAGATAAGCTATTCAAAAAACTGGGATAGATCTAGTTGGCAGCACCAATTAAGTCCAGGACCCAAAATTGGTATTCAACTCATTTTTTACGAATAAAGGATTTGATCCTCAATAAAATTGTCAACAAGCTTCATCAATGTACATATTTTTTATTGGTCGACGGCAGGACAAATCACAATCATTGTGGCAAATAGTCTTAGTTGTATTTTGTAACCCATCCTATTTGAATATAGAATAATTGCGGTTTTTTTTTTAATAGTGTTTTCCAATCTTTGGTATTGCTTTTCATTTTATTTTCTATCTTTTTTCCCTATGTGTCGTTAAACATGGATGACAAGCTTTTCTTTCTGTTGCCCACTACTTCAATTTAGATAAAGGCTACTCTGTTCATTGCTTACATTTTACATTGAAGAATAATTTGTCATAGGCCATACTTATGTGGCGTTGACCCTATACTTAAAGAAAGAAATTGGAGGACCCGTCCTCCTTTCATTCTTCGGGGCCCGTAAATAGAATGAATTAATGAATTACAACAAGGCAGCTCAAGTGTTAACGCCATGTTCTTGTTCAATATATTGCATATATTGCAGCTTGTTCTATTTGATAATATATGTGCATATATACTAATATGAGTACTATTGGAATAAATATAAAAAATTCCTCTTGGGAAAAACTTAGGCAATTATCTGGCCACTGGGTCCTGGGTTTGTAGTATTGAACAACTATGTTCCTTGTTCCGTCATATACATATTGTAGCCAAAGAGCTTCCATGATCTGCAATTTATGCTTTAAGTAGTGATAAATCACTAGGGGTTCGAAAATCTTGGCATTAATAAAGGAATGGTTGAAGCCTTGTGACCCTATGACCCTTGGGAAACCTTGTGACCCTATTTTGGATCCTCGCATTCGTGGGTTCATGAAAAATACAATTCCTAGTCATTGTTTCATGTTTTGCCCATCCTCGTACTTCTTTCCAGATATGCAACAACAAAGGTTTAATACTAGAACGACATCATGCAACAAGCGTAAAAAAATCACCATTAATAAGAAAAAGTCGGGCCAACCAACCATCCCTACAAAACTTGTCCAGAAACATGCAAAGAAGATCTTTCTTAGCGAAAGCAGGTCCCGGCCAGCGTTTTCATGTTCCATACTTGCACACTTTTTTGATTGCGGGTTCCCGGATTGACGGCCTCAAAATTGTGTTTCGAATTTTTTGTGAGTTGCAAACAACGCCCGGAGTTCCGCAATATACAATTTGTCCGCAAGAATGTATAAAAACTTTTAATTCTCCTCTTCCCTC
>JZKD02S2423194.1:88676-102043 GCA_000966675.3 Picea glauca
CCCCTCTATTATCCCTTTGTGGTTATATATTTAGTCGTGGATATATGATCACAACCTCATGGATTCGCAAATTGGCAACTCTTTATTTATATATTCACACCATCAGCCCGACCGACCATGGTCCCTTTCAATACTTAGCCAATTATGTGATCACTGGGTCCCAGGTTTGCGGTATCCAACACCTATGTCCCCTGTTCCGCCATATACATCTTGCACCCAAATAAATTCCATGATATGCAATTTATGCCTTTACTAGTGAGAACTCACCAGGGGTTTGAAAGGATTTGCATTAATAAGCGAACAGTAGATGTTCTTCTATGAGATACTTAGTCCTTTTTCCCTTGCCTTCTTCTCGTGTATTATCACTTTCTAGCTATATACTTAGTTGCCTTTCTATGATCGTGGGTTCCAACGTTGGCATTTTGACATATCTTCATCTCCATCTATATCCTCACATGACGAATCCGCCTGACTGTTGTTCTTTTTCATACTTAGTCAATTTTATTCCCGCGGTTGTTGGGTTGGCGCTTTCGAACTCTGTTGCTTCTTGTTCCGTGATATACATATTCCACTCAAAAGTTTTGTGATCAACAATTCCATCACAGATTCCTTCGTCCTTTTTCCCTTTTTTTCTTCCCGTGTATTATCAGACTATAAAGTGTGGACATGAGATTTTATAGAGCATGTGTAGATTCTGCATTCCATACCTAGCCACTTTTGGGATCACGGGTTCTCGGGTGTGCGAGCTCAATATTGGGCCTCCTTTGTTTCATTCCCTACAAATAGAACCCAAAATTCCACGATATACAAATTGATAAGCGGACCTGCGGGCTGGCTGACTCAACATTGCACTTCTATTGTTCTATATCCTCCAAACAGCGCTCACAGTTCCACAATATACAAATTGAAAGATGGAATCCAGGGCTGGCGAGGTCAAGATTGCCATTGTTTACGGATGGTAATCCTTATCAACTATCTAACATTATCTAAAAACATTATTTTCAATACTAAATTAGCTCTTACTAGTGACAATTGGACACAATGGTACTAAATAGTAGGCATCACACCCTCCGCAATATACAAATTGACTACCAGATTCTGACATCATCGACTCTTCCATGTTACAGATTATGCATTCCAATGTTCTGAGTGATACAATTTGAACGTCAAGGCCTCACGTCTTCTAGAGAGACCTTTCTAGCCTATTTTGGATCCTCCTGTTGTCGGGTTCACGAAATGTCCAATTCTTGGATACTGTTTCGGGTTGGTGCCTTCGAACTCTGTTGGTTCTTGTTCCATAATATACATCTTGCACTCAAAAATTTTGTTCTCTACAATTCCACCGCGCACTCAACCCTTTTTCCCTTTTCTTCTTCCCATGTGTTATCGCCTTCTGGTTATATATTTAGTCACCTTTCTATGATCGCGGGTTCCAGCATTGGAGGGTTGACATATCTTCATTTCCATCTATATCCTCGCATGACGAATTTGACCGACCGTTGTTCATTTCCATACTTATCCAATTTTATGGTCGTTCTTGTCGGTTGGTGCTTTCGAACTTTGTTGCTTCTTGTTCTGTGATATACATGTTGAACTCAAAAATTTCATCATCTACAATTCCACCATGGACTCCTTGAACTCGCAAGCTTCATTCTACCACGGTTCTCAAATATTTCAAAGTATTTGTCGTTGCCTTCCATCCCCACTAAATTCATGTCGTTCCTAATATACATTGGTTGTGCTCTTACTAGTGACAACTGAACACAATGGTACGAAATAGTTGGAATCTGGCCCTCCGCAATATACAAATTGACTATCGAGTTCACATCTTGTACTCAAAATTTTTGTGATCTACAATTCCACCGTGGACTCCTTAGTCCTTTTTCCCTTTTCTTATTCCCGTGTATTATGGATTTATGGTTATATACTTAGTAGCCTTTATATGATCGCAGGTTCCAGCATTGGTGGGCTAACATATATTTATATCCATCTATATAATCACATGACGAATCTGACCAACCGCTGTTGCTTTCCATACTTAGCCAATTTTATGGTTGCGGTTGTCGGTTTGGCGGTTTCAAACTCTGCTGCTTCTTGTTTCGTGATGTACATATTGTACTCAAAACTTCTGTGATCTACAATCTCATTGTGGACTCCTCGAACTCACAAGTTTCACTCTACCACGGTGCACAAATTTTTCAAAGTATCTGTCACTGCCTTCCATCCCCACTAACTTCTTGTCCTTCCTAATATAAATTGGTTAAGCTCTCACTAGTGACTCTTACTAGTGACAACTACACACACTGATACAAAATAGTTGGCATCCGGCCCTCCACAATATACAAATTGACTACCGGGTTCCGACATCATCCCCTCTTCCTTATTATAGATTATGCATTCAAATGTTCTGAACGATACAGTTTGATTGTCAGGGCCTCACATCTTCTATGCAGACCTTGTCAGCCTATTTTGGATCCTCGTGTTGACGGGTTCATGAAATCTCCAATTCTTAGTCACTGTTTCAGGTTGGTGCATTCAAACTCTGTTGCTTCTTGTTCCGTGATATACATATTTCACTCAAAATTTCCATGATTTACAATTACACCGTGGAATCCTTAGTCCTTTTTCCCTTTTCTTCTTCCCATGTATTATCACTTTGTGGTTATATACTTAGTCGCTTTTCTATGATTATGGGTTCCAACGTTGGCAGGCTGGCATATCTTCATCTCCATCTATATCCTCACATGACGAATCCGATCAACTGTTGTTCCTTTCCATACTTAGCCAATTTTATGGCCACGTTTGTCGGGTTGGCTCCTTCAAATTTTGCGGCTTCTTGTTACTTGATATATATATTGCACTCAAAACTTTTGTGATTTACAATTCCACCGTGGAATCCTTAGTCCTTTTTCCCTTTTCTTCTTCCCATGTATTATCGCTTTGTGGTTATATACTTAGTCGCTTTTATATGATCGCAAGTTCCATCATTGGCGGGCCGACATATCTTCATCTCCATCTATATCCTCACATGACGAATCCGACCGACCATTGTTCCTTTCCATACTTAGCTAGTTTTATGGTCGCGGTTTTTGAGTTGGTGCTTTCAAACACTGCTGCTTCTTATTTCATGTTATACATCATGCACTCAAAACTTCTGTGATCTACAATTCCACCATGGAATCCTTGAACTCACAAGATTCACTCTACCACGACTCACAAATGTTTCAAAGTATCTTTTGTTGCCTTAAATCCCCACTAACTTCATGTCCTTTCTTATATACATTATTTATGCTCTTACTAGTGATATACAAATTTCCCTTTGAACTGTCCTATCATACCCTCTTCGGTGTTACACGTATTGCACTCAAAAAATTTCGAGACATATAATTTGACCCTCACGCCCTCACCTCCAATGGTTGTACCTTGTAACCCTATTTTGAAGCTACTTTTTCCCATACCCGCGACCTCCGTACTTTCTTAGTATGCAATTAGAAACCTTTCATGGTAATAGTTGATGATGCAGGAACCATCACCATTGTCATTAATGAGAGAAACACTCAAGCAGATCTCCCATTATTATGCATTAAACCAAGATCTGCGAAGAGTTATATTGTTCCTTCCGATTGTTCATCTCAAACACGCGTTGTCGTGTTGGCTCGCTCAAGAAATATACAATGCTTAATTGCTCATTGTCGTATCCACCATGTTCACATTTCTATGTATGCAATTACTAGTGTTTAATGTTAACAACGCATGATGCAACAATCGTCCAAATTGTCATTAATGAACAAAAGTCTCGAGGAGATCTCCCATTCAGACGCATTGGACCAAGATTTGTGCAGGGTTATGTTATCCCTTCCAAATTTTCATTTCACTCATCGTTTGAAGCAAACAAACGTTCTTGTAGACTTATGGCAACAGGTCGATGGAAGTTTTGTGGAGATATAGTAAATATCTTCGGACATCAGGACCAGAACTTCCAGTGGTCCAGGGCATACTTTTACTATTCATCTCATTCCTCCCAGAACGAAGTGATTTGGACCTTTGGAATCGCTCGTGCAGGCTACGTCCCTGAGGTTTTTGACTGTAAGGAGGTGGTCTCTTGGTGCACCAAAAAATATATTCCAAGCCAAAGAATTATTCCACTGCGTGACCATTCTCATGTTTCTTTGTCACCTCGGGTCTTTCACAAGATGTTAAAATTGTCGGAGCCAACATTGACATTCAGAGGACAAGACTGTAAGAAGTTCTTAGAAAAACATGATAACGGGTTGGACATCTTAGCCAAGTTCCTCGAAGACCCGACAACAATTCCTGAAGATATCACAAAGTTGCAGGTAAGTTCCTTTAGAAATCCATTCCGGGAAATTGCTTGGTTGTTTACAAGAATAATGGGACATGCATCCACGGGAAGCATTTCCCATATAATTATTTATATTTTGTACTTCATAGTCAAGGAACAATTCATTTTTGATTGGGGAAGCTAATTTTCATTGAGATTTGTTCCCAATTGTCATGATTCAAAGAATCGAATAAATTTTATATATCATCCTACTTGATTTTTGCAATAGTTCATTGATGTCCGTTTCCAAAAATTTCTCTATCCAATAAAATAAATTGTGGATTCGACCCAGTAACATTTTGGTGCCAGGACCCGTGGAGGCACAAGGCCTCCCATTGCTTTTATGAATTTTTTAATGGCTTTGTCTCATTTTTCAAAGATTTATTGTTAGGGAAGGATGCTTCACAGATGTCTGTCCAGGCAACAAAGTTTTTGAACAAGAAGGGCACACTTGAACAAAAGGAAAATCAAAGTGTACTCATGTCTTTGGCTCTAAGGAAAATCCTCCTTTCCTTCAATGCCACATCACGGACAAGATGTTTGTTGTAGAAATAGCAAGGCAATACAACCACTAGTTGCATTTTTTCCATGAAAAGAAGAAAACATAGTTCATTCCTCTGCCTTGGAAAGTCGGAGACTTCATGTGCATAAACGTCAACAAGATTGACGAATTTGTCGGCCATTTCAATAAATTGAACCTAACGTATGCTGAAAGGATAAAAGGGTTCGACCCTAATGGGATTTTTCGAGAACATTTACTGGCAGTTGGCTTTAACAACTCTTGTATCCATAGACACTTGACCAAATACAGGGACAGTGACAAAAACAATCCTTCTTCTGGCGATTGCGACGCAGAGACATTTCAAAGCGTGACTGGATTGTACAGACAACAAGGAAAAGTATCTGATGAGAAGAGTGTCGAGTCCCCCACCAACACTTCCAAGAGAACTAAATCACAGAGAATTGATTCAATGGCCCACCTCAGTAAGAAAGAAACCCAGAAATCTTCGAACGGAGGAGGAGATAAGAACCCTCCTCGCATAAAAATTGATGGTTCTCACAAAATTCCACTAACGAAGAAGAGGAAAAACAATGCAGGGCAAGCCGACGAACCCAAAATTGAAAGTGAATAGGTGCAACTTGAAATTGAAACTGAGCACATGCACAAAATTATGTCGTCCACAATGGAAAGAGCTAAGACCGAAATTTTTGATGAAGATGAATCCTTTATATTCCAGAGCATTGTTTTTGACAGCCAATCTAAAAGTATGGTCATTAGAAAGAGAGATGTAACAAACAAGAAAGGAAATCTCACACAGAGATTAACTTTAGGGAAATGTGGTTGTCCCAAATATCCCTATTTCACCAAGTAACCTGTGATGCTCTTCATGATTCCATTGGAGGAATTGAAGAAGAAAATGACAGACTAAAAGACCGCCTCAACGAATTTGAGCAGGCTTTCATTGCCACCCTAGAATTTTCCAGTCCTTTAGCAAAAACCGTGCCTGCTACCACTGCAGCCAAGATTAAAGTATCCTCTACCCTCCTTGCATTCTCTAGAGCCCTTGTAGAGAATAACATCAACAAAAGAATGCAGCTAGTTACTGAAGCCTGGGAAACATCACAAAATTTAGTTTACATCTGAAAGAAGGCAAATGATTTGCTCGAACATTTGAAGGCAAATTTAAAAAATGATTAGCGTTTCTGTGAACAGGTGTTGACCCATTTTTCCAACCATGTCGTCAACACATCGGAACTGAAAAGAAGATAAGAGAAACTCCCCTCCCCAAAGCAGACCAAAAAAGTAAAAGCATGCTGGAAAAAGAAAGTTAGGAACCTAGAGTTCATTATCGAATCATGTAAACAATACATATCAGAAAAGGAAGAATTATTCACAAGCCTGATCCAAATAGACTTAGCTGGAAGTACCAACGAGGTTCAAGACCCAAAATTAATTCTCAAATCCTTGTCAATGACCAAAGAAGCCTTCCATGAACAAATTGATATTTTAAAGGGGTTGTCTTTCGAAAACTTTTACAGCATAGTTGAACATCGTGTAGATGAGCTCGAGCGTTGGGTATTGGACTATGCGACACACAATGAAGAAATTGAATAGAGTCTACATAGTATTTCAATGGATCTAAGGAAATTAGAAAATGACCTTTACAACATAGAAATCCGGGATGAAATCAACATGGCCCCCATGAGAAGCTACATTGAAGAATGGTTCCAAGAGAGAATGGACAACCTCGTCCAGGAAGGGAAACAACCGGTCGACACGACTCCACTGACCATCAACGACAGCAAAAAAAATGCATCATCTTCATAGTAAGTTTATACTGTTATCTTGTTTTCTTTATCAATCCAGTTTAAGTCTATACTGTCATCTTGTTTTCTTTATCAATCCAGTTATTACCTCTTTAAATATAAAACTATAACCAAAGACTCATAACTTCCAATTTCTTCTTTTCAGGTCTTCCTCTCTACCGTCGCGCACTTCTTCTTTCTACATTCCTAATTCTTGTACTTATTTCTTTTCATGGTTTGTGGGAGCCCCAATCCCAGTCTATATGACAAACGCATTTAAATTTACAGAAACGTGTAATAGACATTATTAATTTTTGATAAATTTCAAAGAAAAATGATTCGGGAATGCCTTTATTGTATACTAAATTTTGGGTGTTCAGGAACCTTTGTTGTTTGTTCCAAAGAAAACTAATTCAGGAATGCTACATTTTTTGTGTCCTATTGTATGCTAAATTGTTTTTGTCCGAGAACCTTTGTTGATTTAACAGACGTTACTACTTTCAAAGAAAACTAATTTGGTTATGCCTTTGTTGCACGACGTTGTTACTATTCTATTGTATGATAAATTTTTGGTGTCCAGGAACCTATAATTTGTTAAATTTCAATTTTTTTTTTTTGTCCAGAAGCCTTTGTTTTAAAGCAAACTAATTCGAGAATGCTATTTTTTTGTGTTTATGTCCACGAACCTATGTAATAGACATTATTACTATTCTATTGTATGCTTTTAAATGTTGATGTAATTTCCAGAAATATGTAACATACATTATCATATTTTGATAAATTTCAAAGAAAACTGATTCGGGAATGCCTATCGAGGAACCTTTGTTGTTTGTTTCAAAGAAAACTAATTTGGGAATGCTAGATTTCTTTGTGTCCTATTGTATGCTTAAAAAAAATTCTCCAGGAACCTTTGTTGATCTAACAGACATTATTAATTTCTAAGAAAACTAATTCGGGAATGTATTTGTTTCACAACGTTGTTACCATTCTATTGTATGCTAAATTTATGGTGTCCAGGAAGCTATAATTTCATAAATTTCAATTTATTTTGTGTCCAGGAGCCCTTGTTTTAAAGAAAACTAATCTGGGAATGCTAAATTTTTTGTATTTTTGTCCACGAACCTATGTAATAGGCGTTATTACTATTATATTGTATGCTAAATTTTTTGTTTCCAAGAACCTTTTAAATGTTCTTGCACAACGTTGTTACTATTCTATTGTATGCTAAATTACAATTCTATTGTATGCTAAATTTTTTGTGTCCAATAACCTTTTAAATGTTCTTGCACAACGTTGTTACTATTCTATTGTATGCTAAATTTATGGTGAGCCTTTCTTGCAAGATGTTACTATTCTATTGTATGCTAAATTTATGGTGTCTAGGAACCTATAATTTGATAATTTATGGTGTCCAAGAGCCCTTGTTTTAAAGAAAACTAATTTGGGAATAATAATTTTTTTGTGTTTTTGTCCACAAACCTATGTAACAGATGTTATTACTATTCTATTGTATGCTAAATGTTTTGTGTCCAAGAACCTTTTAAATGTTGATGTAACAAACGTTCTTAATAGGACCCTTATTATTATTGTACACTAATTTTTTTTTTGTTCAGGCTCCTTTTAAATCTTTCATGTACTATCAAACTTAGATACTAGGAACCTTTCTTGATGTACCAGACATTAATAATTTTTGATAAATTTCAAATAAAACTAATTCGGGAATACTAAATTCTGCATGGATACCACATGTACTTCAACTTGCTACCCACATGTCTGTACGCGGTCGCATTTATTCCCATTCCAACCTGGTAGGGACTACACTTCCATGCAACACTTATTTCATTATGTTGTTATATATTTAGATTTTTCCTTTGATGTTGGTCAAAGGTTTAAGGCATGTTAAGTTTTTTTTTTTTTTGGCAATTCTAGGGACTAATGTTTGTTGTAAAGACCTTATAGCCTTTCAAAACTTTGAGAGGTTACAAATTCTTATAGATATTTTACATAAAATTTTGCAATAAATATGTATATCAAGCAATAACAAATTGTTTTTATCAAGCAATAACAAATTGTTAGATGCAAAATGTAGGCCTGGAATTTCTAACTTCACACTCCACTTAACATTTATATAAACACTCTATGATAGGTTGAGTATCTTCAAAGTAACATATCTTCAGTGAAAAGCATATCAAAATTGGTTGAGAAAATAATGTACATAAAAAGTAGATAATTGAGAATAAAATTAATAATACAAACAAGTTTTGATGCAGAGCGAAGAGGTCTGAATTGAATTCAATAAACCATGTTCAAATCCTGCAATTACATCACTAATTTTAGTTTTTATAATTTTTTGAAAAATGTTGTACATAATATCAACTTTATTATTATGTATGATAATTCACGACTAAATATTTTAATAAAATATATCTTTATGTCCTTCTATCTTCAACAACAATAAAATAATTCCTTCCCATATAATAATAATTTATAAAGACAATTGTACTTTCCATCCTTTCCGTTTCATTGTCCTTTTTGTTTGGGTGTTGGCTAAATGTTCTATCTTTTGGGTTTTTTGGCTCAAATCCGACGATGTAAATTTGGACAAAATCGATTTTTTATACTATTTAAATTGAATTTATGAATGCATAAATGGATTCATCATGCTGAAAAACCCTTGGGGCACTCGGATTATATAAACATAGCCACTCAAATTTGTAGATCCAACCATTCATCACCGGATTTTGGGCAAAATCATACGAAAAAAATTGTCGAAAAACAACCAAAAGGTAGAACGTTTAGACTATTGCTTTTGTTTTTTTGTTTAATAGAATATACTTAATGGTTAGGTGGAGCATATCATATCAAAAACCCAAGTACAACACTAAAAAATATATGTTGTATCTTTGTCGTTGTTTGCTTTTGTTACTATAATATATATTTTGTTCTTTTATTTAGGAATAAAAATGTTATTTGATGATGAAAAACTTATAGGTTATTTTGTAACACTTGATCTTTGTCCACACACAAACTTAGTAGGAATAAATACTTAGTGATGAAAATCAAGTTAAGTATATTTTATATGGGTTTTATGGATTTTAGTTAGGGTGTAATAATTTTTTTGTTTGACAACACAGGTACTCCAATAGAGGATGAATATCTTCAGTAACCACTCACACAACTAGATCAAAGATCAACACACTGATGTTTTGACGTGGTAAAAACCCTATGGGGAAACATCCACGGCCCCAACCAACACAGCCACTTGGTGCAGTTTATTAATTCAAAAGAAAAAGATTACAGAGAGATTTTACAACAGAGTTTCTCACAATCGATCATCGGAAAATGACCCTCCATGCTCTTTAAATAGAGATCATGGACCAATCGGGTGTTAAGTCACGGATCAATGGTCATTAAGATTGAGGAGAATATGAATCGTTGTATCACTCTTTGTTGAGAACATATCGTGTTTGTCGGGAACATATTGTGACCGTCATATTTCCTAACTACAAATGCATACTAATGCATACTAAAGAAACAAACTAAGAAACACACTTTTACCTAACGACACATTAGACCAAGTAGATCTTAACTAAATCCTAACTGTCTAAATATCCTAACATCCCCCCTTAAGAACAACTTGGGATAGGATTGAAGGGTTTACAATAGTGACACAATAGGATAAGGAAGAAGGCATTAGAGCCTATCCCCCCTTAATGACAAATTCCTGAACTCCTAACATAGATCGAAGTTTGGAAAACTTTGATTTTGTAAGAGACTTTGTGAAAATGTCTGCAAGTTGATCTTCTGTAGGGAAAAAGAGCACTTCAATAACTTGATCATGAATGATCTTTCCGATGAAGTGTATGTGTAGCTCAATGTGCTTGCTGCACTAATGTTGAACTGGGTCTTTGGTGAGCTTGATGGTACTCTGATTGTCGCACCAAAAGTTGGTAGGATGCTGCTGTTGGAATCCAAACTCTGAAAGGATCTGTCGAAGCCACAAGGCTTCCTGACTTGCATTTACCACTGCTTGGTACTCTTCTTCTACTGAAGAAAGTGCAATAGCTTGTTTTTTCTTACAAGCCCAAGTGACAAGTCCTGAAACAAGGCTGAAAACACAACCTGCAACAGACTTCCGATCATAAGGGTCGTCGGCCCAATCTGAATAAAAGAAACCGACCAATAAAGGAGTCCCCCTTGAACTGTAATTTATCTTGAATTGAATTGTACCACATACATAGTGAACTATCCTTTTAGATGCTTTCCAATGGCTTTCACAGGGTGTTTGCATATACCGGGCAACAAGAACAACAACAAAGAAAATATCAGGATAGGTATGAGTCAAGTATAAGAGGCCACCAACTAACTGAAGGTACATGGTGGCATCAACTTCGGGAGAAGTATAGGTGGCAGTAAGCTAGACTCCAAACTGGAAGGGAGAAGGATTTGATTTACAATCATCCATGTGAAAGAAACAAAGAAGGTCACAAGCATACTTAGACTGGGAAATAAAAATTCCTTCATTGGTTTGCAAAACAGGAGGCCAAGGAAATAGTGCAAAAAACCTAAGTCTGTCATTTCAAACTTCTTCTTAAGGTTGTTTTTCACATGGTTTAAAAGTTTTGAGTCACTACCAGTAACGATAAGGTCATCAACATAAAGGACAAGGATTATGAGATGGATTCCTACTTTCTTGGTATAGACATTAGGATCAGAATGGCATCTAGAGAATCTGGTGTCAATAAGAAAGTTGTCCATTTTGGCATACCAAACTTGGGGAGCTTTCTTAAGACCATAAAGAGATTTCTTAATGCGACAAACAAGGATAGATTCATTCTAGACATATCCAGGATGTTGTTCCATGTAGATTTATTCTTGCAAATCTCCATGCAAGAAGGAAAAATTAACATTCATCTAATGGACCTCCCATTTATGTGAGGCAGCAAGGGCAAGAACAAGGCGGATGGAATTCATTTTGGCTATAGGGGAAAATGTTTCATTATAGTCAATTTATTCAACTTGGGAAAATCCTTTGGCAACTAACCAAGACTTATGTCTTTCAACACTTCCATATGATGCATACTTAGTTCTGTAGATCCATTTACCTCTGACAAGTTTTCTTCCTTTTGGAAGAGGGACAAGATCCCAAGTATCGTTTTCCATTAAAGAATGATACTCTTCATTCATTGATGTATCCCAATCTACATGACCTGAAGCTTATGAAAATGTCTCTGGATCATGAGTCTCTGAAAATTGAGCCAAAAGAGAAGAGGCTTGATGGAACTGTGAACGTGTTCGACGTTGATCTGAAGGATTTCTGACAAGACCATCAATTGCTTCTCGTGTTGAATGGACCCATCTAGGAAGCGGTGGAAATGGCACTGGTTCAGATTCAAAGGACTCATCTGGAAGTGGATTTTCATCATCACTGTCATCATCTGAAGAAGAAACCAAAATAGGAACAGAAGAAGGCACAAACGTCGAAGATGGTTCGCAAGCTAAAGAAGGCACAATTGTCGAATTAGTCTCAGAGGCCAAGAGATTTTCATCAAATTTAACATATCTTCTAATAATAATTTCATTACAATGTGGTTGAAGAAGTCTATAACCTTTGACATCTTCAGAATAATCAACAAATATGCACTTCTCACTTTTAGGCTGCAATTCTTTCCTTTTCTCATCAGGAATGTGAGCCCATGCTATACTACCAAATACACAGAAGTGGCTTACATCTGGTTTAATTTTAGTCCAAGATTCTTTCGGTGTTATATTTTTAAGAGCCTTTGTGGTAGTGTGATTTACTATGTAATTTTCACAGTTGATTTCTTTCGCCCAATACTTTAGACTTAATCCCTTAGATTGGATCATATAATTAGCCATTTATTTTAATATGTGGTTCTTTCTCTCAGCAACACCATTTTGTTGTGGTGTATATGGAACAAGTTTTTGCATTTGGATGCCCTGTGTAGTGCAGTAACTTGTAAAACTATTTTTCACATATTCGCCTCCATTATCTATTCTTAACTTATGAATTTAATGTCCAGATTGTTTTTCTACAAGGGCCTTGTAGGCCAAAAAATTGTCAAAAACTTCGCTCTTAATTTTTAAGAAGTAAACCCAAGTATGTCTAGAAAATTCATCAATGAAAGTTAAGAAAAACTTGCACCCAAAAAAAGAAGGAGAAGAAAGTGGACCACACAAATCGATGTGAACAAGTTGCAAGGGGCCTGAGGCGTGCCAGGAGGTACGTTTGTAAAAACTGTCTCGATGATGTTTTTCGAGAACACAATCGACACAAACAACATCTCTACATGAAACAGGAGGAAGACCCGTCACTATATGTTGATTACATAGTTGTTGCAATGAGCGATAGTGTAGATGACCAAACCACTCATGCCAAAGTTTTCTTAAGTCATCTCTATGAGCAACAAAAACTGATGAAAAAGATGATGACCCAAAGTTGTCAAACTTGTACAACCTGGTAATATCATCAACAATTCCAGTTACAAGAACATGCTTAGGATATTTTAGATCCTTGATTACAACTTGGTGAGGTGAAAACTCTATGGTTTTACCTTCACCTGAATGAGTGATTTGATATACTGATAGAAGGTTACAAGAAAGACTTGGAACACATAATACATCATTGAAATTACCATTATCTACTTGAACTATTCCAGATCCTACAACACTAAGAGATCTATCATCACCAACAAAT
>JZKD02S2423194.1:126980-177700 GCA_000966675.3 Picea glauca
AAAATCCAAGAAGTGTACCTTTATTGGATATGGTGTTAATGATTTTGGTTATCTCTTATGGGATTATGAAAATAAAAAAATCATTAGGAGTAGAGATGACATATTCAATGAGAAGATCATGTACAAAGATCCGTTGCAAGGAAAGAAACAGGAAAAAGAAAACAAGAATACACAGTGCTTGATGAGATCACTGAAAAAGAAATTCCAAAGGAACTAGAAAATCAAAATGTACAACAACAAGAGTAGCAGGTACCTCAAACACTTGCAAGTGTTGTTAGAAAATATACCAGGTTAAGTATACCCCCTGAACGATACTCTCCTTAATTGCATTATTTATTGTTGACTGATTCTGGTGCACCAGAATGTTATGAAGAGGTAATGCAGGTAGACACCAAAACGAGGTGGCAGCAAGGCATGAAAGAGGAAATGGATTCCTTGGTAAATAACCATACTTGGGACTTGGTTCAGTTGCCTGCAGGAAAAAGAGCATTGCAAAATAAATGGGTTTACAAGTTGAAGGAAAAAGATGGAGGAGAAAAGTGGTACAAGGCTAGACTTTTTGTAAAGGGGTTTGCCACAAAAGAAAGGTATAGATTTTGATGAAATATTTTCTCCTATTGTTAAAATGACTTCAATTAGAACTATTTTAAGTCTTATGGTAGTAGAAGATTTATATCTTGAACAGTTAGATGTAAAAACAACTTTTCTCCATGGGGATTTGGATGAAGAGATTTATATGCAGCAACCACAGGGGTATGAGGTCAAAGGGAAGGAGAATTTGGTATGCAGGTTGAAGAAGAGATTATATGGCCTAAATAAAGCTCCAAGGTAGTGGTATTTGAAGTTTGACAGGTTTATGACAGAATAGGGTTATAGTAGATGCCATTTTGATCACTGTGTTTATTTTAAAAGGCTAGAAAATGGAAGCTTTATTATCTTGCTATTGTATGTAGATGGCATGCTTGTTGCAGGGTCTAATATGCAGGATATAAATTTTCTCAAGAAGAAATTATCCAATTCATTTGCGATGAAGGATTTGGGTGTTGCAAAGAAAATCCTTGGTATGAGAATAACAAGAGACAGGAAAAATCACAAACTGACATTGTCTCAGGGTGAGTACACAAAGAAGGTGTTGTAGAGGTTTAGAATGTAGAATGCAAAACCAGTTAGTACAACTTTGGCCATCCATTTCAAATTAACTAAGGAAATGTGTCCCAAGACACAGGAGGACATAGAATACATGTCCAGGGTCCCATATTCATCAACAGTTGGCAACTTGATGTATGCAATGGTTTGTATGAGACCATATATTGCACATGCAGTGGGAGTTGTGAGAAGATATATGAACAATCCAGGTAAAGAACATTAGGAGGTAGTAAAGTGGATTCTCAGATACTTGAGAGGTACTGCTCATCATGCATTATGTTTTGGAGGTTCAAAAACTGTTCTACAAGGATATCTTTATTCAGATATGGCAGGTGATAAAGATAGCAGGAGGAGTACCATAGGGTATGTGTTTACTATAGGTGGAACAACAGTAAGTTGTATTTCAAAACTGCAAAAGGTTGTTGCACTTTCAACAACAGAGGCATAGTATGTTGCTGCTACAAAGGCTAGTAAAGAGATGATTTGGTTACAGAGGTTTATGGAGGAATTGGAAAAGAAGCAAGAGAATAGCAGGTTGTACTGTGAAAGTGAGAGTGCCATTCATCTTGCAAATAAATCAGCCTTCCATTCGAATACTAAGCATATACAGTTGAGGTACCACTTCATATGATCCACCTTGGAAGATGGACATTTGAAGTTGGAAAAGATACACACTAGCCATAATCCTGCAGACATGTTAACAAAGGGAGTAACTAGGGAGAAACTGAGTTCCTACTCAGTTTTAGTTGGTCTTCAAGAATGAAGATGAAGATGAGAAATTTTCTAGGTCCAAGAAGGTTCAAAGTCCATCATATACAGCAGCGGTGGAGTTGTTGAGATCAGTCTCCAAGTGGGAGATTGTCGGTTGTGGAGTCTGATTATCCTTCTAATTCAGAGGTCTTTTACTTTCAACTGTGTTTATACCCCATGAAGTATTTACACCCCAAAAGTATGTACACTCTTCCACGTGGGGGAGTGCAGAGGGAGAGTATCCCCTCTGCATTGTCCGGGGGGGCTATCCCCCCGACTGGGGGGTCTGGGGGCAAGCGGGCCCCCAACGGGGGTTCGAGGGAAGTGTCCCACGATGGGGGTTCAGGGGTGAAGCCCTTAAAGGAAGAATTACCTTGTAAATGTATATTGTAATTTCATTGTAAATTTGGACCATTCATTATAAGGTCGCAGATCTAATGATAGAGATTATGTTAGGGTTTTTTTCCCTAAAAGGCAACCCTCTTTTATGAGGGAAATGTATTGCAGCTATGATTGATGGTGAATATTGTATTCTGAGATAGGAGACTGTGAGAGAAAGAAGAGGAAGTTACAGAGGGTTTTGTTGTAGGTTGTATCCCTTCATTTGCTGGATAATAATAAAGGAAAGACCTGAAAATTTCTCTGGTGGATGTAGCCCACACTGGGTGAACCATGTAAATCTGTGTCTCTATTGTATTTTGTATCTTTTGTTTTTTATTTCCACATTTGTTTTATTTTATTTCTTTGCGGTCCTTTTTTTCTAATAGTATGGGCAGATTCTTGTGATGAGAATTTGTTGTATATATATGATTATGACTTAGAGTAGATTCTATAACTGGTTGACTAGTATTTTGTTGGTTGTACTACTAGATCAATTCTAGTTGGATAGATTGCATTCTATCGGCAAGATGAGTCTTGCGACAAGTCGAGACTTGCTTGAGAGTTGGTGTTCTCTTGAGAGTTGGTTCTCTCCTTAGAGTTGGTGCTCCTTACTTTATTTGGTGTTGATAAAACCCCCATGATTGTAGTCTCTTGTCAAACATAATACAAAATCTTATACATACATATGGTGTCTCTTGTGTTCATTGTGCTTATGGATTGATTGCTCTTTACTAATGATGGATGTCATTGGTGAATGGTTACATGGAATCTTACAATGATGATGTGTAATATTATGTTTTGAAATGGTTTCTAACTTGAAGTGAGAAAAAGTTGTAAAATCCCACACACTGATTTACCCCCCACTCTTAGTGTGGTTGGTGTGTCCAACAACTTGATTTATGTTTCTCGTTGCTCATCGTTTGAGGATTTTCATGTCTGTTTGTTTTATTTCTCTTTTGCGTCGTTGAGTTCTTGATTGAACCTTGTTTTCTTTCAGTTCTCGTTATACTTTGAGTTCATTCTTTGTTTAAAAACATTTTTCTTCGTGTATTTTGTATCTTCATATAACTCTTTCATTTTGATTGAAAATAATAAAGCATTAAAGGATTCACATTTTCTTTCTTTTAAAATCAAATAAAGAAGATAATTGGGTTCTTGATTTTGGGTAGTGTAGTAGATGCATTCAGGAAATTGAGTTTGGGAATTGGGTGTTTTTCTTGAAGAAAGTTGAACCTCTTCTCCATCTTGTATCAAGGATTCATTGAAGAAAAAGATTTGCATCTCATTGTTTTGCATTCTTTTGGAGTCAAGTCTAAAACGTCATAAGTTTCACTTTCACACCCTTGAGTAAACAACAACCTTAAAATGAAGCACTTATAAAATTGATCAGACACTTTTATATTATCTGGTAGAAAACCTACATTAGCTTAAAGTGCAGGGCTTTGGAATAGGTTGTGTGAATAACTTTCCAAAGCCATCAAACAAAAATAGATTCTTCTACTAGGGAGCGGTAAATCCATTTTTTCGTATAATCATAGTTGGGATCCCCCTCTTACAGAGGGGTTAAACACAAGGTTGTATGTGGGAGAGAAGCAGATATTTCCCATCCTAATATTAACCCACATAGCGGAAAGATCGTATATTGGGTGTTCTTCCTGAGAAAAAAATGGTTTCATTTGGTCTGGATCTTCGTGAATCTTGAATTTGTTTAGGGCTCTCAGTAGTATTTCGATCCACTTGTCTTCAGTTCTCTTGAATAATTTTAGACTTGTTATCCTGCCCATACATTCCTTCCTGACTGTCGATTGTACCCTCCCGAAGGATGATTGCGAATTGGTAACCTTAGTGGCATATATTTGTAGGGTTGATACACAAGATGATAGTGAAGGGGAGTCTTTGTCATACATGGGTTAGATGTTGGTCAAACTCACTCGGGATCCGTGGAGGGTACACCCAAGGGTAAAACCATGTGGGAGCTTACACCAAGGAGTAAGTCCATTAAGCAGGTCCCGAATGTAACTGAGTCACCCACTCTATCCCAGTTCCTTCCTATATTGATCTCACGATGTTGGATTTTGTCACCAACTAGTGGTATCATCGTAGGAAGGTTTGTTTGATTGTCTGCTTCTTAGATTTGTAATGTGTGTCATTTGTTTTCTTTAGTGGACCTTAGGTTGATTCAGTGTCAATGGCATCAATTCTAGGGAGTACCAACGAAGGAACCCCTTTTCACAAGGAATCTTTTAGCTTTCCTTCTTTTGGAAATGTCGGTCCTCTGTGCATTTCCACACTGAGTCTTCTGGGACTCACCATTGGGTTACTGGTTTGGTTTTTCCCCACTACGGTGATCTCCACTTTTTCCAGTGCTTCAAATGCACCTCATGCTTTGGATGTAAGCACACTACCCAAACATCAACCTCATGTCGACCTTTCACCTTCTTCACCTGCCAGGTCTCCTTCCCTTTCTCCTTCTTCACCTAATGAAAGCTCTAAAGAGAGTAGCCAGGTTGATAAGAAGAAGAAAAAATGGAAGGAGAAGAAGAAGAAGAATAAGAAAGATACCAAGCCTCCAACTACATCATCTCATGTTGGATCTGAGCAACCATCTATTGTTAATTGTATTGGGAGTGTTGATAAATTCGACAAGTCTAAAACAAAGAATCCTAAACCCAAATTCCCTTGAAGGATTTGTAAGGGTGACCACTTTCTGAGGGATTTCCTTGGTCTCCCCAAGGTCTTAGAAATGTGGTCATCCATGCCATCATCCTCTACTAAACATGCTAGAAATATCCTGTAAACTAGTAATGTCAAGGTTGGTAAGAAGAATAGAACTGTCAAATTTCCTTCTATGTTATGTGAAGGTGATCATCACTCTCACATTTTCCCTCGTATGGACGAGGCTTCTTATATTTTGGAAAATATTCAAATTCCAACTGGTTATCATAATATATCTCCCAATTCGTCATTATTTTATGGACTGGTCAATCTGGTTCCATCCCCAGTCAATCTGGTTGATCAGGTGGTCAATCTGGTTTCA
Organism: Picea glauca; assembly: GCA_000966675.3. Classification (NCBI taxonomy): domain Eukaryota; kingdom Viridiplantae; phylum Streptophyta; class Pinopsida; order Pinales; family Pinaceae; genus Picea; species Picea glauca. The sequence goes on from JZKD02S2423194.1 coordinate 132,295, forward strand.
TCCTCGGTTGAGCCAGTAATTCAAGTGAATGATCTAGTTTCGTCATCGGTCATCCCCACTCTTCATATAAAGAGTGAACCCAAAGTGGTTGATTCAAATCCATCATCGATTGATCCCAATCCTCCCATAAAGAGTGAACCCAAAGTGATCGATTTGAGTCCATCATCGATCAATTCCAATCCTCCCTTGAAGAGTGCAACAAAAGTGGTCGATCTAGTTCTGTAATCAGTCGATCCCACTCCTCATTCATAGAGTCAGGATATCACTCAGGTCTACCTCATTAATACTAATTCACCTAGACAAGGGGCCACTCCGCCCGTCCCGATGGAAACCCCTTCAAGAAATTAGATTATTTATATTAATTGGAATCATTAGAAAGAACCACGTCTTCCTTCTTCCGTGCCTTTCCAAATCACCATGTAGGTTTGTGATAGGAATATTCCTAACACTATAATAGACGAATGTTCTTTTGTTAGCATCTTATCCACGAATTCTTGGCAAGATTTTGGTTCCCCATAGCTTGCGCCTATGACTCAGAATTTGTTGACTTTTAATAAAAGAGTTATTCAACCTTTAGATATCCTTCCTCGGTTTCTGATTACCTTTGGAGAAAAAAATTTCTACGTTGATGTGATGGTAGTTCATGACCCTTTGGACTTTAACGTGCTCCTCGAGCGAGACTATGTATATGTTATGGGATATTTTGTGTCCAATCTCTTTCGAGTGATATGTTTCCCTCACAATGGAAATAAAGTAAAGATCCACCAACTTTCATGCATTGACCCTCATCTAATGGTCAACCATCCATCTTCCCTTAATGGTCCCTACATGCCAGCGATGTCCACCCCGTCGCGGGTCAATTATGTAACGAATTTCCCCATGCATTCAACCCCGCACGAGAGGGGATCTCTCCCTTCTCTTGACTTAGATTCGGTAATTGACATGGTCATATCTTCAATAGGGCTATTAGAGCCAGATCTCCCTACCCTTATTGAGGTCGTCGACATGTATTCCTTCCAGAGTGTTTTACTTCCATCAAATGAAGATCTCCTGGAATCCCCCTTGAAATGTATCCCTTCCAAAGAATTGTCCTCTTGGAAGCCATGATCAAGGAGAGGTTTTGAGCACAATTTTTCTTCTCTTTGGCAAGCTTGCTAAAAAATGAAACAAAGGTCTTGAGCATAGTTTTTCTTCTCTGTGGCAGTATCGTTAAAAAATGAAATAGAGGTCACGATCATAGTTCATTGTCTCTGTCAAGCTCGTTAAAAAATGAAACAAAGCCCCCTCCATTCCAATCGATTATCACTCTGGATCGAGCACTTGAACCTTCTTTTCATTCACCTGGTGAAAATGTTTCCATTAGTAACTAGAAACCTAAACGAGGAAAGAAGAAGAGTCGCCGAAGGAAACGACTCTTGGGAGGCAAGTCTTCAACCTCTGGACATCATGCTAGAGAAAAACCACCAAATTTTTCCAAAGAAGATGGGGGAAAACTACCTCTAGAGAGACACGATGCTTGGAGTGATCCTTGTTAGAAGGTCATTCCCATTGTAACGTAGTAGTATTTTTCTAGAACGATCTTAGTCTTTTTTCTTTCTCATGCTCATAAATACATGAGAATAAGTTACTGAGTTTGGTCTTTTTTATTTCTCATGCTTGTAAATACATGAGAATGTAACCAAGTATACTTTTATCACTTTTTCATACTCGTAAAGGTTATACAAAAAAGGAACCCCCTAGAGTCTCCGTTAATATATTTTGAGACTCTTTAAACATGAAAATATTGTTGAGTGATCTTTCTTCCTTTCACACTCGTTAAAAGGTTTGAAAGGGAATCTTTCGAGTGATAGTTTATCTCTTTTTTGGCCTCGCAGTACGAATTACGAAAAAGGAACACTCTAACCAAGCATGATTAGAAGAGTTATCCCCTATATTGTTTTATACTTTTTTGGACCTCGAGGACTAAAATTACAAAAAAGGACAACTCTGGAGTCACCTTTAAGTTATTCTCAGACTCTCTAAACATGAAAATCCACCAATTTTTCCTTCTCTGAACTCACTAAAATTACACATTGAAGGGCCCATATGGGAATGAACCCTTACTTCTTCCAGTTTGTTAAACAAAGGAAGAGGGACTTACCAAAGATGATTTATATCGAGCATGTGTTACCCTCCTCGAGCTCATTAAAATAAAAAGAGGTACTCATCTATATGGATAGGGGAAAAAATTGAAGGAAGTAGGTCAAGTTTTTTTGAGAATTTTTACAAAAACCTCTTGCAGTCTCCCTTGAACACAGAACTTGTTTTAACCTTTACCCTAAACACTTGGATAATCTACTAAACCTCTGCACTGAACCAATCCTATGATTCTTTCCACTCCTTTGAGTCATCTGAAGAATGTCACAACACCTTATGCATTATGTTTTGGTCCACTCTACTTTTATGTTGCCAAGTCTTATGCTGTGCCTCAGTGTTCAAGGGAAGTATCTGCCTCAAGAGTCAACCATCTAAAAAATTACCAGTTTCCATACCCATGTCATTCTATGATTCATTCACTATATCTCATCACTTTTTTGCATCAGTTTCATGTCGATGATGGGGGATACATCAGGGCCCTCCTTCGATGAGTCTTTTCCTGACGACTTCAACACATCATCCGTGAATCAAAATTAGAAACCAGTTAGTAACTTGGGACCTGCATGCCTCAATGGAAAACATCCTCGCTTCCAGCAGTGGGTTTACATCATTGACCGTTGTTTGGATGATTCCATGAATGTTCGACCTCATCTCATTTATTCACATTCGTTGGAATGTACTACGATACCTTGGGAATCATTGACATCATTGGTGATCTCCCTCGCACTTATTAATGGTATACATCAATGACCAGTAATCAAGTGGTTTCTACCATGTTCAACACCAACTTATTTATTCACATGAATAGATTCATATCACACCAGACTTGAGACACAGAACCTAGGTTGAGAATTCACTCTATCATCTCCTTTACCCAGGTTGCGAAGGAGATAATTTGATGATATCAATGTACTTATGTTGTCACATATATCCACGTTGTATTGGTATGTGGCTATGTCTTATCATCTCATAGCTCCACTGTGTATTTTTCGTGGCTACGATCATTCGATGTCATAGAAGTATGGACCCACATTGTATCACTGGTGGCCATACCCTTAGTCAATATCATCATGGATCCATAGTGTATTTATTGGCGGCCATACCTTAAGTTATTTATTACCTAGGTATAGGTATTCCTTCCTTGGGTTTGAAACACATGATAACATTTGTTTGATGGTTGTTTGCAACTTCTACCAGGTTATCCAACTCCATACCCTTGCTTCAAAAAATCTACAAAGTGTTTCATTCATCATCTTTCATCTTATGAATTCACACTTTGGGGGGAAATCCCTTACACGTTAAAATTCCTCGCTTCGATAATGTCACATTTTCATTATCACAGGTGTCACAAGTGTCGTAAATGTCACATTTTTCATTTTGCATATGCCGCATTGCAAACGAAACCATGGAAACACTTGATAAATCCTCTAGAACATGTTGGAAGGAGAAGCCACATCATTTGACAGACAAAACAAAGTTTTTTTCTATGAGAATTGATCATCTTGACATTTTTTTGGAATATCAACGCTCCCTTGCTCATATGCAGGGAGTTCTAGCGCTCTCTACCTATCTAGCAGGGAGCGTTGTAGTGCTTTGTTGCCCTTTTTGAAGGAGCATCAATTGGTTGAGAAAATCATGGGACGAAATCCCACTTTTCTCTAAGTACAACTAGAGATGATTCAAGTTGGTTTGGATTGAATCTAAGCTTTAGGTTGCATCTAAGGGAGATGCCACAACTGATGGAGTCATATCCTCAACTTATCCCAAATATAAACAAGGTGGTTGAGCCTATCAAAGCCTATAAAGGGAGGCATTATCATGGTGAACGAGGAAAATAATCAGAAAAAAGTATTTTCATTATGATTTTGAATCTTTCAAGCAAGGGGTTGGATGAGGAGAATTTAGAGAAGCTGCTGCAACACCATCCATGATTGTAAGTGTCTCTTTCAAGTTCTCATCAATATACTTGGCCTATTCCCTTCTAGTTTTTGTATATTACATATGCTTGTCTATTATAGATGAATTTTTTTAATCCAATATGCTAGAGTAGGAGTTTCCTTGCATCTCTTTGTTGTCTGTAGTTTCGCAGGTATCAAGCTATGTGAAAGAGTTTGGACATCAAGCTCACATTGAAGCAGCAGGGACAAACATCATAAATAGGTACGATCATATTTTTCTCCTTCTCTCTCTTTGGATATTTAGACAAATATCAAAGGGATGTTAGTGTCCATTTGTATCCTTTTGTCATGGTATTCGGGGTCTAGAATCTAAGGGGATATTCACCTGTCTGCGGGGGAATTATTCCATAACAATCACTAGTGATAGAAAAAGGAGAGAAGGTAGTTACATTGTATTTATGTACTAGTAATACTGACTCTTATATCTCTTTAGCTTCTACTGGAGTGGATACAACATTGTGGCATCATAGTCTTGGACACATGAGTGAGAATGGGATGCAGATACTTCACAAAAGAAATTTGTTGCCAGATATTAAACAAATTGATTTGGATTTCTGTGAGCATTGTGTTTATGGAAAACAAAAGAGAGTCATATTTCTCATAGTTGGAAAAGAAAAGAAGAGTGAAAGGTTAGATCTTGTGCATACATATGTATGGGGACCAACTAAGGTATCATCTCTCGGCGGTTCTCGTTATTATGTTACTTTTATTGATGATGCAACTAGAAAAAATTGGGTTTATTCCATTCGACAAAAATATGATGTTTTTTATACTTTTAAGAAATGGAAAGTTTTGGTTGAGAAGGAGACAAAAAAAAGGTTGAAGTGTCTCAGATCAGAAAATGGAGGTGAATACTACAGCAAGGTGTTTGATGATTATTGTTCATACCCTGGTAGTCATAGAGAGAAGACAGTTCCAAGAACACCACAATAAACTGGTGTTTCAGAAAGGATGAAAGTATGAAATTGCATGCAAGCTTTCCCTTACATTTTTGGGCAGATGTTGTAGATATTGTTGTTTACTTGATAAACAGAGAACCTTCAAGTTCTTTGGATGGTTAAATTCCAGAGGAGGCATGGACAGGAAAAAAGGTAAACTATTTTTTTTTGAAGACTTTCGATTGTGAGGAATTTGTCCATATTGATAAAGAAAATAGAACAAAGCTTGAGGAAAAATCCAAGAAGTGTACCTTTATTGGATACGGTGTTAATGATTTTGGCTATCTCTTATGGTATTATGAAAATCATAAAATCATTAGGAGTAGAGATTTCAAATTCAATGAGAAGGTTGTTGGATTACTGAGAGGGGGGGTGAATCAGTAATAGAGAAATTTAATCCTTTTTAACCATATAATCCAAGTGTTATATCAATTTAGTATTATCATCCAATAACTGCAAAGTAAATAAGAAATGAAAAAATGAACAATCATACACCTACATAGTACACCAATGTTTTATGTGGAAACCCAAAGTGGGAGAAAACCATAGAATGTTTTTTCTTATATGTCTTTAAGAATTACATTCATTGGAAGCAACAACTTCCTTTTTTTTCTAGTTGCAACTGGAAGGAGGCTCCAGCCCCCTAGTTTCGCAAGCTACAACCTAAGGGAAGCTCCATCTCCCCAATTCTCTGGCTACAACCAGAAGGAGGCTGGAACCCCCTATGTTCTCCTGCTACAACCAGAAGGTGGCTACAACCACCTGTCCTTTCCCAGTCCAACCACCCTGACGTATAAGTAGAATGATGGAACCACTGTCACACTATCATTGTGATATATACTATTGTAAACATGTACGAATCAACCTGTACCAATAACCTGAACCATGCATCAACCATGCATCAACCTGTACCTCAACCTGTAATAAACATGTACCATAAACAAGTGCATCAACCATGCACCAACCTTTATCAACCAACCTATAATCAACCTATACCATAAACAAGTGCATCAACCATGCAACAATCTGTACCTCAACCTGTACCATGAACAAGTGCATCAACCATGCACCAAACCTGTACAAATAACATGTCACAACAACTTGTCCAAACAACCTATCACAACAACCTGTCTCATCAATATTATTAACCAAATTAGATCTACTCACCAAGATCAATCACCAAGACAACTCTAAAACATTTGCATCAACCAAGCATAACAAAACAACTCATAATCATCACCAAGATCAATATGTGCTTACAATAATATACCAATACAAGTATGCTACATCATCCATAAACCATGTGTCAACAATACTACTAACAAGTACCTCCAAACATGTACCAAGTATGTACCAATCATGTATCAACTACTCATCAACTATGAATCATCAAGATGTACCAACATCATCAACTATACACCACATGTATGTGCCAACTCCTCAACTACTTGTCTCAACCATGTACCCAACATGTACCTCAACCAAAAGCCCTCATAAGTTAGATCATCCAAATATGATTTGTAACTTTGTAATAGACCTGGTGTATATGATCACATATATACAAACCTTCCTTAACTTTAACAACAAGAGACTATAATTTTCATCAAACTTTTCTTTAGTCTCACATGACTAGTTTTGGATTAGTCAACAACCCTAACTTGAAATAATCATAACTATGTACCTGTAATGAATAAAGATCTGAAAATGATACACAATGTTCTTTAGTTTGTTTTATGCAATTCCTCCAGGTGTCACTACTTGGAACCTCTCAGAAAAGGAGTTACAACAAAAATGGAACACCTTGTTGAATTATGGCTTATTCTAGGGAGTGACCTTGTAGAGCGTTCCCCGCATAGAATATTTGTTGAATCAATATGAAAATGTTACACAGAATACTACAAACGGTGCTCTAACCAACACATTTGTTATTACTAAATTTGGATCTGTTATGAAGAAGTTATGATGTTTTTACCCAAAACACATGTTTTAGACTAGTTTTAGGACTAGCCACAAACCCTATTTTCCATGGAGTGTAAATCCAAAACGAAAACGATGCACAATATGATTTTTTTACCATAGTTACTTGGATATGTTTCCTCAATGGAATATCAATTTCATGGTATGAGTCATTCTAGAAAAAACATTATTGCGAAAATGGTGAGATGACCTGTAAATAACATACCTTAGAAAGCATCATCAAAAGAATTTATCCTCCCTTGAATTTCAGCCTTCTTTTCTTCACCTTCCTCTAAAATTTGTCTTAGATATCCCTTGGTTACCTCAATCACCTATAGATATTCAGTATGCTCAAGTGTGATGTAAAATGAGAGAGCCTTGCCTCTTATTTATGTTCTTCGTCTTCTAGGTCACTTAACCCATTTCTAGGTCACTTAACCTATTTCTAGGTCACTTAACCTATTTATAGGTCACTTAACCTATTTTCCTCATTTTTAGGGTTAACCACTTTCCATAATTAGAAAGTGCTCCATTACTTTATCATTTAAATATTCCTCCTTGACTTTGTCACCTCACTTTATCATTTAAATAATCTTCTTTGATTTTGTCACTTCACTTTATTATTCAAATAATCCTTCTTGACTTTGTCACTTTACTTTATCATTTAAATAATAATTTATTCTTTTCAATCTATTTGACTTCTTTGACCTTTTGGGGCTTCAAGCCAACATATGACGGTCCTCCAACTTCGTAAGGCCATAACTCTCAAACCGTGAGGAGTTATGTGATGTTCCACATACCACCAGAAATGGCATGAAATTTAATATCCATATAGAGTAGTATTACCTACAAATATATCAAAACTCATACCATTATCCATCAAACAAACTTGGGTCCATTACCCAAACCTATGTTCTCCAACTTCTCAAGGCCATAACTCTGTAACTGTAAGGAGTTATGTGACGTTCCACATACCACCGGAAATGAAATCACATGTACTATCCATATAGAATAGTCTTACCTTAAAATCTATTAAAACTTATACCATTATACATGAAACAACCTTGGGTCCATTACCCAAACCTTTGTGCTACTGGAATTCGCTACCGAACTTTCTCCAAGGTTTGACATCAATCACTAAGGGTTGACATCAATATACAATATCACTCTCCAATGGTTGACATCAATGACAACCAACAATCCATACAAACTATCCATCAACCTAAGCCAAGAGTCTGACAATCTCCCCCTTTGGCATTGATGGCAACACTAACATTGATGGAAACACTTAGTTATGATCAAATTCATGCTTATAATACTCATCAATGTTTCTATCTCTCCCCCTTTCACATCAATGGAAAAGGGTATCTCGCTTTGGGGTTTCTCCCCCTGTCCACGTGCCTTTGATTTTTCTTTGCATTTATAAGCCTCTAATTACTCTCTCTCCCTTCATATGAATAATATTTCCCCCTTTGACAAAGGGTATTACTCTGAAGTCATATCGCTCATTCTTCCCTTGTGACAAGCACTCCCCTTGGAAACATGCCTCTATGCTCTCTCTCCAAGCATTTACCTTTTCATATGATAAATCTCTCCCCCTTTGTCCTATGTATGTTGCTTCCTCATGTACATATAAGAAATATAAGAAATATAAGATAAGCATTCAAAAGAATTCATTTTGGAGTAGAAATTACTCTTAGTCTCTGGAGAAGATACTCAAGGGCTTCCCGTGGAAGCAGTTTTGTAAATATGTATGCCACTTGTTATTTTGTTCCCACATATTCAACTATGATGTTCTTCTCTATAACCTGTTCTCGTAGAAAGTGATACTTGATTGGAATGTGCTTCGTCTTGGAGTGCATCACCAGGTTTTTTGAGATACTGATGGTGCTTGTATTATCAATAGATTGGAATGGGCTCATCATAATCAACCTGTATATCTATCAAAGTTTGTTTCATCCATAGAACCTGTGTACAACATGTTGTTGCTACAATATACTCTGCCTTGGACGTAGATAAGGATATTGATGATTGTTTCTTCCTTATCCAAGATACTAAACACTCACCCAAGTAGAATGTTTCTCCACTGGTGCTTCGTCGGTCATCAATGCAACCTACCCAATCTGCATTTGTGTAGGAAATAAGTGATATATCCTTTCCTTTTGGATACCATAATACAAACTCTTTTGTTCCTTTGAGATATCTGAAAATCCTTTTCACTACTAATACATGTGATTCTTTGATGTTGCTTGAAATCGTGCCACCTGTCAAACTTCCTGCATTACATCTAGTCTGGATGTTGTCACATATAGTAGGCTACCAGTCATTGACCTGTACTTCCTATGATATGTAGACTTTGAATAATCATATTTGCTCAACTTTCAACTGGTTTACATGGGAGTGATAACTGGTTTGCAATCTTCCATTCCGAACCTCTTTATCATTTCTCTGATATACTTGGTTTGAGAAATAAAAACTCCTTGGTTGCTTTGACATATCTGAAGACCTAGAAAGAAGAATAGTTCTCCAAGTAATGAAATTTCAAATTCATTCTGCATATCCTTTGCAAATTTCTGGCTTGATGTAGAGGTTTTTTCCTGTTCTTACTTTCCATAATTCGTAGGGAGTTTTTTCATTGTTTTTTCTGAGCATTACTTTGTTTTGAATGTGAACTGTTGTATGCACTTCATTTGCCCAAAAAATATCTGTCAATTTGGAATCCATTATCATGATCGTGATTGAAGCTTCTTTGTGGATTGAACATGGATGGTCTTCTTGAAGATGTATCTTCAATAATTTTCTTAGATTCTGGTTGACCATGATTCCTTCCTTTGAGCACTTCTGCATAACTCTTTCTATTTTCTTCATTCTTCTTTTCTAGCAACGTAGAGTGCTTCTCTTCATTCTCTACAACTGATGTGGATTTTTCTGTCTCTTCAACGTTCTTGTTGAGCTTGATGATTTTGACTGTTAGTGTAACAACTTCTTCTTCAAGATTCTCAACCTCTTCTTATTTCTTCATTAGCCGAGACTTCATGACCTCTTATGTTCTCTTTGCTTCTTCAAGTTGGATTTTCAATGTAATTATTTCTTCTTCGAGTCTTCTCTCTTCTTGACCAAACTCTTCCACAAGTTGGTTTAAGTCATTGGTTCTTTCCTTGAGATGAACCATCAATATATTTTCTCTCTTTTTTGCGTCTTCCTTTTTTGATGCTAAGTTGGATTCTAAACATTTCTTTTGATATTCTAGAGTTTCTTCAATTCTTCTGGCCTCTTCTAGTTGAGCTCTTAAATTCTTGATGACCTGCTGACCTTTTTCGAAACCTTGAACAATTTCCTTTTGCTTCATCAATTCTTTCTTGGATGACTTGTTTTCTTCTCTTTATTTCCTTATATATTTAATTTCACTGGTCAATTTTTATCTGTAATCAACTTATGCTTCTTCATACTCTTCCTCTTCTAAATCTATCTGACATGATGAGCATCTTTCTTCTTGTTCTGTATCTACATATTCTTTGGAATTTTTTGAATCTTTGATGGGTGAAGAATATATGTCATGTAACTTATCCCAAATTTCTTTGGCTAATGAAAATTTACTAACCTTTTCTCTTACCAGATTATGTAATACTTCCCAGATGAAATCCATTATTATTTTGTTATTCTTCTTCAATTTCTTCTTGGCTGCAGTATTTGCCCTTTTTGAACTATCATATCCTATAACAACTGATATCCAAATATAATGTCCTTGTTCCTGTAAAAATACTTTCATCCTTCTGCTCCACATCTCATAATTAAAACCATTATGACCATTAAACATTGGTACTCCATTCTCAGAATAATCCATGATCTCCTTCCAATGGTTAAATTGTTTCTTGAAGGAACCTTGCTCTGATACCAATTGTTGGATTACTGAGAGGGGGGGTGAATCAGTAATAGAGCAATTTAATCCTTTTTAACCATATAATCCAAGTTTTATATCAATGCATCATTATCATCCAATAACTCCAAAGTAAATAAGAAATGAAAAAATGAACAATCATACACATACATAGTACACCAGTGTTTTACGTGGAAACCCAAAGCAGGAGAAAACCACATAATGTTTTTTCTTATATGTCTTGAAGAATTACATTCATTGGAAGCACCAAATTCCTTTGTTTTCCAGCTGCAACTGGAAGGAGGATCCAACCCCCTAGTTTCTCAGGCTACAACTTGAGGGAAGCTACAACTCCCCAATTCTCTGGCTACAACCAGAAGGAGGCTACAATCCCCTATGTTCTCCGGCTACAACCAGAAGGTGGCTACAACAACCTGTCCTTGCCCTATCCAACCACCCTAATGTATAAGTAGAATTATGTAACCACTGTCACACTATCACTGTGAGATATAATGTTGTAAACCTATACCAATAAACCTGTACCAAACAACCTGTACGAATAACCTGAACCATGCATCAACCATGCATCAACCTGTACCTCAACTTGTAATCAACATGTACCATAAAAAATTGCATCAGTCATGCACCAACCTGTACCAACCAACCTGTAATCAACCTGTACCATAAAAAAGTGCATCAACCATGCAGCAACATGTACCTCAACCTGTACCATGAACAAGTTCATCAACCATGCACCAAACCTGTACAAATAACATGTCACAACAACTTGTCCAAACAACCTATCACAACACCCTGTCCAAACAACCTATCACAACAACATGTCTCATCAATCTTATCAACCAAATTAGATCTACTCACCAAGATCAATCACCAAGACAACTCTCAAATATGTTCATCAACCAAGCATACCACAACAACTCATAATCATCACCAAAATCAATATGTGCTTCTAATAATATACCAATACAAGTATGCTACATCATCCATAAACCATGTGTCAACAATACCACTAAAAAGTATCTCTAGCCATGTACCAAGTATGTACCAATCATTTATCAACTACTCATCAACTATGACTCATCAATATGTACCAACATCATCAACTATAAACCCCATGTATGTGCCAACTCATCAACTACTTGTCTCAACCATGTACCCAACATGTACCTCAACCAAAATCCCTCATTAATTTCATCATCCAAATATGATTTGTAACTTTTTAATAAACCTTTTTTATATGATCACATACCTGCAAACCTTCCTTAACTTTAACAACAAGAGACTAGCATTTTCATCAAACTTTTATTTAATCTCACATGACTAGTTTTGGATTAGTCAACAACCCTAACTTGAAATAGTCATAACTATGTACCTGTAATGAATAAATATTTGAAAATGGTACACAATGTTCTTTAGTGTGCTTTATGCAATTCCTCCAGGTGTCACTACTTAGAACCTCTCAGAAAAGGAGTTACATCAAAAATGGAATACCTTGCTGAATTTTGTCTTATTCTAGAGAGCGACCTTGTAGAGCATTCCCCACATAGAATATTTGTTGAATCGATCTAAAAATGTTACACAACATACTACAGACTGTACTCTAATCAACACATTTGGTCTTACTAAATTTGAATCTGTTATGAATAAGTTATGACGTTTTTATCCGAAACACATGTTTTAGACTAGTTTCAGGACTAGCCACAAACCCTATATTCCACAGAGTGTAACTCCAAAAATTCAATGACCCGCAAGCTGAATTGTTTACCACAAATACTTGGATATGTTTCCTCAATGGAATAGAAATTTCACGGTCTAAATCATTTAGAAAAAAAGTTATTGTGAAAATGGTGAGATGACCTATAAATAACATACCTTAGAAAACATCATCAAAATAATTTATCCTCCCTTGAATTCCAGCCTTATTTTCTTCACCTTCCCTCTGAAATTCGTCTTAGATATCCCTTGGTTACCTCAGCCACCTATAGATATTCAAAATGCTCAAGTGTGATGTAAAATGAGAGAGCCTTGCCTCTTATTTATACTCTCCATCTTCTAGGTCGCTTAACCCATTTCTAGGTCACTTAACCCATTTATAGGTCACTTAGCCTATTTTCCTCATTTTTAGGGTTAACCACTTTCCATAATTAGAAAGTTCTCCACTACTTTATCAATTAAATATTCCTCCTTAACTTTGTCACCTTACTTTATCATTTAAATAATCTTCTTTGATTTTGTCACTTCCCTTTATTATTCAAATAATCCTTCTTGAATTTGTCACTTTAGTTTATCATTTAAATAACAATTTCTTCTTTGCAAGCTCTTTGACCTTTTGGGGCTTCAAGCCAATATATGAGGGTCCTCCAACTTCGTAAGGCAATAAATATCAAACCATGAGGATTTATGTGACGTTCCACATAGCACCAGAAATGGAATGACATGTACTATCCATAGAGAATAGTCTTACCTGCAAATATATCAAAACTCTTACCATTATCCATCAAACAAACTTGGGTCCATTACCCAAACCTGGGTTCTCCAACTTCTCATGGACATAACTCCCTAACCGTGAGGATTTATGTGACGTTCCACATACCATCGGAAATGGAATCACATGTACTATCCATATAGAATAGTATTACCTTCAAATATATTAAAACTCAGACCATTATACATGAAACAACCTTGGGCCCATTACCCAAACCTTTGTGCTACCGGAATTCCCTACTGGAATTTCTCCAAGGGTTGACATCAATATACAATATCACTCTCCAATGGTTTACATCAATGACAACCAAAAATTGATACCGACTATCCATCAAACTAAGCCAATTGTCGGACAAAGGTCGTGTACAAAGATCATTTGCATGGAAAGAAATAGGAAAAAGAAAAACCAGAATACACAGTGCTTGGTGATATCACTAAAAAAGAAATTCCAAAGGTACCAGAAAATGAAAATGTACAACAACAAGAGAATCTGGTACCTCAAACTCCTGCAAGTGTTGTTAGAAGATATACCAGGTTAAGTAGACCCCCTGAACGATACTCTTAGTCACTGTATTATTTATTATTGACTGATTCTGATGAACCAGAATGTTATGAAGATGCAATGTAGGTAGACACTAAAAATAAGTGAGAGCAAGGAATGAAAGAGGAAATTGCTTCCTTGGTAAATAACCAGACTTGGGACTTGGTTCAGTTTCCTGCAGGAAAAAGAGCATTTCAGAATAAATGGGTTTACAAGTTGAAGAAAGAAGATGGAGGAAAAAAGCAGTACAAATCTAGACTTGTTGTAAAGGGGTTTGCACAAAAGAAAGGTATAGATTTGGATGAAATATTTTCTCTTGTTGTTAAGATGACTTCAGTTAGGACTATTTTAAGTCTTGTGGCAGTAGAAGATTTGCATCTTGAACAATTAGATGTAAAAACAACTTTTCTCCATGGGGATTTGGAGGAAGAGATTTATATGTAGCAGCCACAACGGTATGAGGTTAAAGGGAATGAAAATTTGGTATGTGGGTTGAAGAATAGCTTGTATGGCCTAAAGAAAGCTCCAAGGAAGTGGTATTTTAAGTTTGATAGGTTTATGATAGAACAAGGTTATAGTAGATGCCATTCTGATCACTGTGTTTATTTTAAAAGGCTAGAAAATGGAAGTTATATTATCTTTCTATTGCATATAGATGACATGCTTGTTGTAGGTTCTAATATGCGGGATATAAATGTGATAAAGAATAAATTAGCTAATTCATTTGCAATGATGGATTTGGGTGTTGCAAAGAAAATCCTTGGTATGAGAATAACAAGAGACAGGAAAAATTGCAAATTGACATTGCCTCGGGGTGAGTACATAGAGAAGGTGTTGGAGAGGTTTAGAATGTAGAATAAAAACCAGTTAGTACACCTTTGGCCATCCATTTCAAATTAACTAAGGAAATGTGTCCCAAGACACAAGAGGAGATATAATACATGTCCAAGGTCTCTTATTCATCAAGAGTTGGCAACTTGATGTATGTGATGTTTTTCACAAGACCAGATATTGCACATGTAGTGGGAGTTGTGAGAAAGTATATGAACAATCTAGGTAAAGAACATTGGGAGGAATTAAAGTGGATTCTCAAGTATTTGAGAGGTACTTCTACTCTTGCATTATGTTTTGGAGGTTTAGACATTTTTCTGCATGGATATGTTGATTCAGATATGGCTGGTGATAAAGATAGTAGGAGGAGCACCACAGGGTATGTTTTTACTGTAATTGGAACAATAGTAAGTTGGATTTCGAAACTGAAAAAGGTTGTTTCACTTTCAACAACAAAAGAAGAGTATGTTGTTGCTACAGAGGCTAGTAAATAAATGATTTGGTTACAGAGGTTTATGGAGGAGTTGGGAAAGAAGTAGGAGAATAGAAGGTTGTACTATGACAGTGACAGTGCCATTAATCTTGCAAAGAACTCATCCTTCCATTCAAATACTAAGAATTTACATCTCAAGTACCATTTCATATGATCAGTCTTGCAAGATGGACATTTGAAGTTGGAAAAGACACATACTAGCTAGAATCTTGCAGACATGTTAACAAAGAGAGTAACGAGGGAGAAACTAAGTTCCTTCTCAGTTTCAGTTGGCCTTCAAGCATGAAGGTGAAGATGAGAAATTTTCCAGGTCCAAGGTAGAGTATATTCCAGCAGGTACAATAGAAGTGGAGTTGTTGTGATCAATCTCCAAGTGGGAGATTGTTGGTTGTGGAGACTGATTATCTTTATGAGTCAAAGGTTTGTTTCAATCATGCTTGGACCCCATTCCCTAATGCAGGGTGTGGGGGGGATTTCCTCCCCACAAATATCACCATGGGGGGCTGCGAAAATTTTTGTAGTCCCCCCTGGCGGGGGATTCGGGGGAAGTGCCCCCTAAGTGAGATATTGGGAAAAATTACCTTGTGAAATATTGTAATTTTGTAGTCAATCTAGATTGTTCATTACAAGGTCGCAGATCTAATGGTAGAAGTTTTTTTTCCCTATAAGGAAACCCTCTTTTATGAGAGAATTGTATTTTGGATGTGTATTATTGTGAAGATTGTATTATGAGAGAAGAGATTGTGAGAAAAAGAAGAGGAAGTTATAACAGATGTGGTGTAGGTTGTATCCCTTCATTTTGTTGGATAATAAAAAGGAAGAACCTAGAAAATTCTCTGGTGGACGTAGCCCACACTAGGTGAACCACATATATATATGTGTATCTATTATATTGTGTATCTTTTTTTCTTTTTTTTCTGAATTTTTTTTATGTTATTGCTTCGTGATCCTATTTTTCTAACAAGTGGAACTCTAATCATTCCTAAAATTTGTGTTGGATTCTTGTCATATTTGTGACTGGAAAGAATGTCCTTTTGCAACAATATTACTGTTACTCTCATAGTGTTTTAAATACCAACTATTGTTGAGGTGGGGTCACTAGGGGCACTGTCCATCATGAAAGTTGTCTTCTTCGATGTTAAAGGTTGAATTATTTAAATAAATATAGCACAAATGATGGACTGTTAAGAACCAAATATCAAAATAGCATAAAAAACCTCAGAATAAGTATTCCACACCTTGACAAAGAGATAAATTCAAATAATAAGCCTCTTCGAGGGGGGAAACCTCCTTATACATTACATGAATTCACAAATACAAGATGATTCTAAATGAAAACGTCTCCTTGGTATATATAGGAGACTAGGAGGTACAATTACAACTAATGGACCCAAGCTGACATAAATAAAATAACAATATTAATGCAATATGCCCTAATTAAGGGGTAGTGTGCCATGATTTAGGGTTTAACATGCCCCTACCCTTCAGAAAAGTGTTGTCCTCAACACTTGAGTAGTTTTGGATGCTTTTGTATAAAAGACTCATCTTCTCATGTGGAATCTTTAGCAAGTAGTTTCTTCCACTTAATGAGGTACTCTAAAATTAATCTATTCCTCAACTGGAAAATTCTTGTTTCAGTGATAGATTCAGGATCCAATATGATTTTTCCTTCCTTGTCAAGTTCTGGCAATATAGTTTGAATTGGGATCTTGTCACCTATAACCTTCTTTATGCGTGAAACATGGAAAACTAGGTGTACTTGTGAACATGCAAACAACTCCAATTTGTATGCCATAGTACAAATCTTTTGCAACACCTTATAAGGGACATATTAATTCGATGATAATTTATTATCCTTCTTAGCTTGCTTGAGGGACATATGTTTGTATGGTTGTAGTCTTAAAAATACCCAATCCCCTACTTCAAAACTTATTTCACTACGAAGTTGATCTACTTTTTATTTCATGTGATTATGTGCCATGGTCAGGTTTTCCATTAGGAGTTGGAGAACTTTTTTTTTATGCTCAATGTGATCTTCCATTGCTTGAACCTTAGATTTTTCTTTTAGACAAGAAATGATGGACGGTGGGTGATATCCATAAAGTGTCATAAATGGTGTCATTTTTGTTGCAGTATGAAAGGAAGTGTTATACCACCATTCTGCCAAGGGTAACCACTTGAACCATTGTGTTTTTTTATCAGATACAAAGCAACGAAGGTAGCCTTCCAGAAATTTGTTCACTATCTCAGTTTGTCCATCGGATTGAGGATGATAGGATGAGCTATGAACCAATTGAGTACCCAAACAAGAAAATAATTCTGTCCAAAAATGTCCATTGCAGATGGGATCTTTGTCACTTACAATAATCTTTGGGCTTCCATTTAGATTTTGAATTGTCTCCATGAATGAGGTAGAAATTGTACTGGCTTTGAAAGGATGAGAGAGTGCACAAAAGTGTGTGTACTTGGTAAGTCTATGATCTGGATTATTTTCGGCACGAAATGAGAGTGGATATATAATAAAGAAATGTACAAATATATATCATATATCCAATAATATAACATAGATAAATCATAGATATAACCATAAACACATAGATACAGTAATACACAATTTCTATTAATGAGCGAAATGTACAAAACTGTAGAAATACAGAGTGAAAGACTCGCTAGAATGGTGGAATCTTATCTCTGAGAAGAGATTTGATGACTACGCTCATTCGCAAGAATATGATTGTTACAATGAGGCTCCAAAGGCCTTTTAAACATAAATAAAATCCAAAACCCTAACCCCAGAAGATGAAAAGCCAACAGTTTTGTGGACCTCGTTTTGGGTAGTTTTGGTGTATCAACTTCTAGGGGGCGTAACTTTGGCATATGATCTCTGTTTGGGGCACACGATAGCTCGTTGGAAAGGTATAAACGAGGAGATTCATTTTGGGGGATATATCAAAGCATAGCGTTGTCATTGAGGTGTCTGATCATGAAAAAACACCCTTTAGGTCCTCAAAATGGCCCCGAAAGTTTGGGACCTGAAAAACTACTAAAAATAGTAATTTGCCAGGAAATTGTTTTGAGATAGTTGGAATAGGTGGGTGGCCACCAAGATCCTCCTAGATCAATTCTCCCTCCTTAGGAAGCAATGGTATCCATTGCGTTGAGTTCCTAGGAGAGATGGGAAGGCATCTATTGAATCTGAATATTGGTGAGTTGCTTGCCTTGCTGGAGAAGTCACGTTGCTTATCTTGTTGAAGACCATCACAAACCTGTTGATGGTGGGGTTGAATATGTTCAACCAACCTGTTGTATCTTAGCTTGACTAGTCAATGTGTAGGTACCATTGTAGGTGAAGAAGCAATATCTTCTTTCTCTTCTGAAATATTCTTCTGTTGGAAAGAATGGTCTTGGGCCAAGGCTGCAGTGGTTGTAGTGTCCTTGTGTTCATCTTTTGAACATATTGTGAAGAGGATGAATTTTGTAGTATGAAATATTACCTTGCGGCACTGTTTCGGTGGGACGGTAGTCAGAACTACCTCTGGCATCCTGTAGAGATGACCCCTAAGAGTAACAATGGCACTACGAGGTTGAGACTCATAGATAGCATGGCGCTTCAACATATATCGATGGCCCAAAATAACATCTGTTGGCCCTTGGTTATGGAAGTTAGCGAATATCAAGGAAGATAAGGCAAAATGTGAACTGTGCGGAAGACACAGTGACTGTTACTAGGTCAAACCGAGCAAAACAGTAGAAAATATAGAGAGAAGTAAAAGTAAGAAAGTCGACAGACGAGGAGATTGAGGATGACAGATCAACAAGGAAGAAGGATCATAGACATCTCAGCAAGAGGAAAAATCCATTGTTGGATGATTTGGAGCATCGTGCGAGAAGGAAGGAAAGATAAGCTGACAAAGCCCTGAAAATGCGGGTCAAGTTGACCTAGGGTTTTGACACCTATGTTTCGGCATAAGGATGTCGGTGAGTGATTGTAATGTATAAATAGAGGTCTTAAGGACCTGGGTTGGGTTGTTGTCATTGTTATTACAATTTTTGGTATTATGATTGTTGTTGTGTGATCGAGTGAGTAATATTGAGAGAGAGAGAAGTGTTGAGTATGAGAGCCTTATGTATTGTAAGATCTTCAACTGGGTGCAAATATCAACCCTACAGCTAGGTGCATAGGGATGGGAGAGATAGCGAGGAGAAGAAAGAAGATCTGCTAGCTAAGAGCGCAGACAAGAACTGTATGTTTCATCTTAATATATTATAAGCACACTTATGTGGACATATCCCTAGAGAGAGGGTGAAACACGTATATATTGTGTTGTGTATGATTGATGCTCTGTTCTTTTTCATTTGGTATACCATTATTGCATTACTGTGCTAGATCTGCTAGATAGTTGCGTGGAGTAGATCTGAGCTGATAAGTGATATATGCATGTTGCATTGTTCTAGTATTAGATCCACTTGATATTCCCCTTGGTTGTAGACATCTTTATCCTGCAACCCTTCCATAGTTTCTTCGGGTGAGATTGCATCTACTTCGCAGGTGTTGCCGAAAGGGCCAGTAGTTAGGGATTGTTGGTGCACTCTTGGAGTTGAACCCTGGGTATGCCCCTGTGCCAACAAATGGTTCCGTTTCTGGGACAGGAATATTCTTGAGGGAATGTTAAGGTGGTTTCCATCAAAGACAGAAATTCAAAAGTGGATAGAGGATCAAGAAAAGGACTTTGCTGAAGCCCAGAACAAGAACCCTAATCTTATTACAGAGGATTGGTTGGAGAGATATATCTTTACTGACCTACATGAGATTTTCTTTGGAGGAATCCATCAGGAGCTATATGAGTGGTTAGCTAGGTTAGTAGATACCTAGTTTGAGATTAGATCTAGACCTCCTGTGGTTTGGACATCGGTGTTGATCAAGAAGGTCAAGAAAGTTGATAACGTTGTGTCAAGAGTAGTAGATCACTGGTTTGATAGTACCATTGGAGGGTGTATCACCATGTTTGTTGTTGACAGAGTAGAGTCATATAGCCAAGCTAAGAGATATTTCTTCAAGGGACCCAGAGGAAAATTTTTACATTTTATAAAGTTGAGGATCAATATGCTATTGCATGAGAAGAACATCTTGAAGATACAGTAGATCGGTTGGATCTACAAAAGATAATGTTCAAAAATTCAGGCAGCGACAGTGACACAGAGGTTTGACATACGCGCAGTGGGAAAGCGTTCAAAGAAGTTCATCTTCTGAACCTGTTTAAGAAGAAATATGGGGACGAGGGTTTCTATAGTGGAGAAGAGGAAGATCTGATGGACAAAGAGCATTTAGAACCCACTGGGACAGAGGAAGGGAAAGTTGAAGAGCCTCGCCGGGAAGAGCCAGAAACTTCAGGAACTGCGCAGACTGCTGAAGTAAGTACTATTATCCCTCCTATTGATTCAATATCATTAAGTGATCAGAGTAATCCAAGCCACCAAAGAGTTCAGAGAAATATCACTAGTAGTCCACCACATACTTAGTTAGGAACCCTTGGAAGATCTATGGCAGACAAGATGAGGCTCCCTATTTTTAGGGGAGATGGGTCTGAAGACCCTGATCAGCACTGGTTCCTATGTGAAGTCGTATGGAATATTAGGAATGTCACCGATGAAGTTTTTAAAAGAACTCAATTTACTACTACCCTAAGGGATCGCACACTGAGCTAGTACATGAAGCTTGTCCAAGGACTTGCACAGCCCAAGCCGCTGAATGAGATCAAGAATGCGTTGATTGTAGATTTCAAGAAACCCAAGTCAGAGTTACAATGTATTACAGAGCTGAAAGAGATCAAGAAGAAGGTAGCGAAACCTGTTTGGGAATTCGATCAGAGATTCAAGACCTTAATAGGCCAATTGACTTTTCAGATCCCAGATGAGCAGAACAAAGAATGGTTCATTGTTTCCCGCTTACCACACATCAAAGTTCCTTTGTTGCAACAGAATATTGCTTCGTAGGCTGAGGCTTTGGAGATCACCATGAAGTTAGATTCAACCCCTATGGGAGAATCCAGCTCAGGTATGAGTCAAATCTTGAGTCAGTTAACTAGTTTGTCTCTACAGGTCGAAGATATGAAGAAAGACAAGGGAAAAGATAAAAGAGAAGACATATGGTGTGTTATATGTAGATAAGAAGGCCATGACAAGGAACATTGTCCCCTATTTCATGAATACTTGGCTTACGGAGCTCCGAGCCTTTTGAAACAAGTCACCCTACCTTGGTGCGAGGTATGCAGGAATAGACATCGCCCTGTTGAGTGTTATTACATGCAAACATATGTTCAGACACCTACAAATTTGTATTTCACATTCTATAAGTCTATAGGGAACGATGATAGGGATTGTAGGGCTTATGAACTCATGCATGAAAGGTCAAGAGACATATAAAAAATTCAAGGTGAAGTACAACAAGAAGGAAACACTATGCAGTATAACTCCCCTGGGAGAGGAAACTTCATTCCTTGTGGTGGATTCAGAGGACGAGGATGAGGAGGAGGTATGGGTCAAGGCCAAGGATAGAGCATCTGTTACAACTACGCACAACCAAGACATTTAGCAAGGGACTGTCAGAACCCTTGCACTACTTGCAGCTACTGTAGTTCCTTCAAACACGTTATAGAGGATTGTCCTTTGCTACTAGCTAATCTTCAGGAAAGACGAGGACCTCAGTAGAACCCGCAAGTGAAACTGATATATGATGAACCTCATGGAGAAGACCCTAGAGTCACTTTTATTACTAGAGGAGGCATTGTTACAGGAGAAGACAGACTGAACCAAGGAAATACTATAGAAGACTCAAGAGTCAGGAAATCTACGGAGAAGACCCAAACTTTTGATGCAAAGAAAGAAAGACAAATATTTGAGGAGGGAAGAAAAGAGTTCAAAGCAGACCAAATCTCTTCATCAAAGACATGGCCAAAAGTAAGAGAATATGGAATTCCTCTGGAATTCGATCAGTCTGCTTCGCCAAAAGAAGGACAAGAGGTAAGTAAGATCATGGAATTTTTATATACTTGTATTAAGTTGATTCAGGATGAGAGAGTTGTACAATAAATACAAAATTTAATCAAACAGTATGAGATAGGAAGGATAGATCCCTTACTGAATAAAGTAGTACATCAACTATCCAAGAAGAGAAGGAAAAATAAGGAACTACACTTGAATGCTCGGATAGGAGAATATGATATAGACTATATGTTCCTCGACTTAGGGTCGGAGTTCAATGCCATGATGAAGAAAACCTAGGAACTAATGGGAAAAACGAAGTTGATATATTCCCCTATCAGACTTAGGATGGATAATCAACAAGTTTTAATCCCCTTTGGAATATTGGAACACGTCCCTGTGGACATCGATGGAGTAAGAAAGTTTGCATACTTTGAGGTAATTGAGATAGTTGATGACAGTTGCCCTTACCCTGCACTATTAGAAATTGATTGGGCTTTCAATAATTCCACTATGGTTGATTTAAAGAAAAGATGTATGACGTTTGAAAGATATGGCCTTAGGGTCATTGCACCTTTAGATCCAGATGAAGGTCAGTGATACACAGAACCTATCAGAGAAGAAGACCGCGTATATGAACTGAAAAACATATAAAAATTAACTGACAAACAACAGTATTACATTAATCCTATGGCCGATGGAAACCTAAGCTGGAGAAGTGACAATGCATGCTCATCAGATTCATAAGAAGAACTAGAGAATTGGAAAAACAAAATGTATGAAGTATCTACAAGGAGATGTGCTAGATTAACCAGAGAAGTTCGTTGGATCGACACAAAAGTAAGTAACTTGCCTACCTTTGATGGTCTGAACCCTTTATAAACCTTCTTGTTGGAATTCGAAGCAAGTGTACCAAAACAACAAATATTGTTGGCAATGGATGAGGCCTTGAAAGAAACACCAGCGAGATGGTGGGGGACACACAAAAACAACATTATAGAATGGGTACAATGTCATACTCTGATGACCGCGCGGTTCTCAGCACAATTCGAAGGCTATGAAGTTCGGTACACAGGTCCAAGCTGCCCAAAGGACCATATGCGAAGTTGCAAGGAAGTTGGGAGAACCATTCCTCAAGAGAAGTGGGTGCCCAAGTTCATTAACACGCTAGACACAACCCCTATCAACTGGTACCTTCAAGTGGAGTTGAGGCTCATCACTGTAGATTGGGAAGGTATGACTCAGAACTTTGTAACCACCTTCTTATTTGAAAGTCAATATCCTTCAGTAGATAAAGCATTATAGATTGTAAGACAGAATTATTTGAGGAGGCCTCTAGCCCCCCTTTAGAACAAGAAGAGGAAGAATGGACTGCACCTCTCCAGAAATTACAAGGCTGTTACAACATCAATGTTGATGAAGACGATGATCCGAGGAAGGTGAACATCATAGAAATAGAAGGCCAGAGAGATGTGGAAGGACCAAGAGTTGAGCTACCATTCATTGGACAACCAATCAAGATTAACAAGGTCAACATTGGAACAGAGCAGACACCGAAGCTTGCAAATGTTGGAGATTACTGGGATGTTGCTACTATTGACAAAATCACAGAGTTACTGCATGAATATCAGGACTTGTTTCCGAACAAGTTTACTGATATGAAGGGCATTAAAGGGCCTATGGGAGAGATGAGGATCCCTTTGAAACCAGATACAAGACCAGTCAAATAGAGACCATACATATTGAACTCTAAATATAAGGAGAAAGTGAAGATTGAGCTCGACAGAATGTTGGAAGAAGGAATTATAGAACATGTTGAAGAGTTAGAATGGATTACCCCTATGGTGGTACAAGACAAGAATACAGGAGAGATCAGGATCTATGTAGATATTAGGAATTTGAATGATGCTTGTTTGCATGACCCCTTCCCTACACCATTCACTAACGAAGTGTTAGATAATGTGGGAGTCCAAGAGGTATATTCTTTTATAGATGGATTTTCAGGATACCATTAGATCTGGAGTGCCAAGGAAGATCGCCATAAGACCACATTTGCAACAGAATGGGGATCCTACCAGTATACAATGATGCCATTTGGATTGAATAATTCCCCAATCATATTTTCCAGGGTGGTGGTCGAAGCATTCAAGGAGTTTCTGCATAAATTTCTAGAAGCATATTTTGATGATTGGACTGTTTTTAGTTTATTGAAAAATCATATTGAATGTCTAAGGCTAATGTTGGACAAATGCACGCAGTGTCAAATTGCCTTGAATCTAAAGAAGTGCATCTTCTTCTCACCATTTGGAGTGCTATTAGTTCATATTGTATGAAAGCATGGATTAATTGTAGACCCATCTAAAATTTCCATTATAGTTGATCTACCACCTCCTACTTTAGTCAAACAATTGTGCACTGCCCTGGGACATACGAGATATTACAGGAAGTTCATTAAAGGATATGCCCAGATTACAACACCCATGGAGAAGATTTTAAAGAAAGACTGACAGTTTAGTTGGACAAAAGAGTGCCAGTAGAGCTTCGACACACTGAAACAGAAAATGGTTATTGCGCCTATTCTGGTTTTCCCATATTGGAGCAAGGAGTTTCATGTGCATGTCGTTGCATCTTATATTTCCTTAGGAGCATTGTTAGCACAACTAGGGGAAGACGATATTGACCATTTTTTAGCTTTTTCTAGCAGGAAACTATCCACAGCTGAGATCAACCACACCACCACTGAAAGAGAAGGGTTAGCCATGGTGTATGCGCTGCAGAAATTTTGTCACTGCTTGTTGGGAGGACACTTTAAAATGTTTATTGATCACTCCGCGCTGAAATACCTAGTCAACAAGACAATGTTGGGGGGAATAATATGCAGATGGATTCTTCTATTTCAGGAATATGACTTTGAGATTGTAGTTAAACAAAGAAGAATGAACAAAGGTCCTGACCACTTGTCAAGGTTGGAACATGGCGAAGAGCCATCTAGTTTGGAGGATGCATTATTGGATGCATAGTTATTGGCCATTAGAAATATTGATGACCACTTCAGAGAGATATTCCAGTTCCTAACAACAAGAATGGCACCGAGTGAGTATACAATTCACTAGAAGAAACAACTAGTAGTGCGCATTGCATACTTCTCACTTATAGTTGGACAGCTATACAAAATGGGACCTGATGAGATATTGAGAAGGTGTGTTATGGAGGTAGAGTGAACATTGATCCTCGCATAATCTCACGAAGGCATCATAGGAGTACATTACGTCAAGAAAGCAACTACGTAGAAGGTTCTTAGAGCTGGCCTTTGGTGGCCTACCATACACAGAGATACTAAAGACTATTACAGAGCCTGTGATGTATGCCAAAGAGTTGGGAAACCATCTAGAAGAGATGAAATGTCACTAGAGCCACAGCTGACCCTACAAGAATTTGAGAAATGGTCAATTGACTTCGTGGGACCTATAAACCCACCAGGCAAGCAAACACGAGTAAGGTACATCATTACTGCGACATAGTACTTGACTATATGGGTCGAAGCAAGAGCAGTTAAATAATGTAGTGCAACTACAGTTGCACCCTTCATATTTGATGAGATCATAACCATTTTTGGATGCCCAAATATCCTTATGAGTTATCAAGGTACACATTTCATAAATAAAATAGTTGAAGACTGGACTGAGGAATTTGCAGTCCACCATTAGAAGAGCATGCCTTACCATCCACAAGAAAATGGGACAGTGGAAGCATTCAATAATATCTTGGAGACAGTGCTGATGAATATTTGCAATGTGAATAGGGATGACTAGGATTTACGAGTACCAACAATATTCTCAGCCTATAGAACCACTTGCAAGAAGCTAACAATGCAAACCCCTTTTAAGTTGGTGTATGGTATCGAAGCCATTGTCCCAATGGAATACTTGGTACCAAGCCTAAGAATTATTTCCTTTACAGATATGGATGACACTAGCATTGTTCGAGAAAGGCTTGCAGAGTTGGTCGAACTAGAAGAAGATAGATTCATTACAGGATTCCATCAGCAAGTACAAAAGGAAAGAGAGAAGGCCTATCATGACAGGCACATCAAGAAGAAGGCATTTAAACAAGGTGATATAGTACTGGTATATGACATTAAGTTCATCAAACATCCTGGAAAGTTCAGAATGCATTGGCTCAAGCCATATGCGGTCGCCTATGTTACAAAAGGAGGAGCTGTGAAATTGAAGACTTTGAATGGAGAATGGAAGGAAGGATTAGTGAATGAGAGTCGGCTGAAGTTGTATTATGACAACCAGTTGCCTCGAAGCTCTCAGTAAAATCTTTAGGAAAAGGGTCTAGGTACGAAGTTCAGTTGAATCTGTGTACCAGACACAAAAAAGATAGTTTGCACAGTGAAGGAGAGGAGGCATAGAGCAGAAAGCAAAGGCTACACTGCACAGTCTGAAGTCGAAGTAAAATAGAAATATCGTATATGAAGTGCCTCGGGATGAGTCATAGGTGAGTGTTGGGGTCCTGTTGGCCCTTGGTTATGGAAGTTAGTGAATATCAAGGAAGATAAGGAAAAATGTGAACTGCGTGGAAGACACAGTTACTGTTACTGGGTCGAAGCGAGCAAAATAGCATAAAAGATGGAGCGAAGTAAAAGGAAGCAAGCCGATGGATGAGGAGATTGAGGATGACATATCAGAAAGGAAGAAGGATCATAGATAGCTCAACAAGAGGAAAAATCCATTGTTGGATGATTTCGAGCACCGCGCGAGAAGGAAGGAAAGGCAAACTGGCGAAGCCCTGAAAACACGAGTCAAGTTGACCTAAGGTTTTAGACACCTAGGGTTTTTGTATCTAGGGTTTTGACACCTAGGTTTCGACCTAAGGATGTCGGTGAGTGATTGTAATGTATAAATAGAGGTATAAAGGACCTGGGTTGGGTTGTTGTCATTGTTATTACTATTGTTGGTATTATGATTGTTGTTGTGTGATCGAGTGAGTAATATTGAGAGAGAGAGAAGTGTTGAGTATGAGAGCCTTCTGTATTGTAATATCTTCAGTTGGGTATGAAGATCAACTCTGCAGTTGGGTGCGCAGGGAGGGGAGAGATAGCGAGGAGAAGAAAGAAGATCTGCTAGATGAGAGCGTGGACAAGAACTATATGCTTCATCTTAATATATTATAAGCACAGTTCTGTGGACGTATCCCTAGAGAGAGGGTGAACCACGTATATATTGTGTTGTGTATGATTGATGCTCTGTTCTTTGTCATTTGGTATACCATTACTGCATTACTGTGCTAGATCTGCTAGATAGTTGTGTGGAGTAGATCTGAGCTGATAAGTGATATATGCATGTTGTATTGTTCTAGTATTAGATCCACTTGATATTCCCCTTGTTTGTAGACATATCTGTCCTTCAACCCTCCCATAGTTTCTTCGGGTTAGACTGCATCTGCTTCACAGGTGTTGCCAAAAGGGCCAGTAGTTAGGGCTTGTTGATGCCCTCTTGGAGATAAACCCTAGGTCTGCCCCTGTGCCAACAAAATCACAAACATCCAGTGGGGAAACATCACATAATACCTCATCCTTGAAGGGTTGAATGTTGTACGACAATCGACACTGTTGGCTGACATGGAGATCTCATCCCTGGAGAAGCCACCCAATGTTGTATGGTTGTATGTGTGGTGTTGTTCACAATCCCAACTATTTGATGACCTCTAATAAGATGAATTTATTCTGGCTTTCACTATAAAAAATAAAATGCAGTGGGGTCCCCTTCACCCACATCTGTGAATGAAAAAGGCTTTCCCCCTCTTCAGGATCTATTGGTTCTTCTGGTTGAATTGTTGCAGTCGCGATAGTAACAGTCGGGTCTGCATCGATAATATGTCTTCTCCCATTATTTTCTGAATCAGATTCAGAATCATGGTTCGACTTCTTTTCTTTGATCTCAGCCACCAGTGATTTTTTTGAGCGACATTCATCAGTGTTGTGCCAGGGGATTTTGTGGAAATCACACCACTTTCCAGTGTCCTTCTTTGTCTTTCTGTTACCCTTCTTTTCCTATGGATTGGATTGGTTTTTCGGAGGCTAGTTGTTAGGGTCGTCTCTACCATACTTTGGTTGTTGCGGATTTTCATACTCAAACTTCCCTTTGTTCTGGTGCCTAAATTTATGCTCGATTTTGACAACATGTCGATAGGTAGTTCCTAGTGATGATATGTCCAGGAAATCCATTTTGGTTCGGATGAACCTTTGCAGAGCCCCACGGTATTTCAAAACCAAATGTCATTCAGAGTCTTTGATACCCAGCTTGGTACACTAGGTATGAAAGGTATTGGTGAACTCCGAAACTTCTTGGCCCCTCTCTTGCCGCACTGTGGTCCATCTCATATACTGCTCATAGTTGCCAATAGGGTAATACTATTCCTTTACTGAGTCCACAAAAAAATCCCAAGTGGGATTGGCCCCATATATTCCAAAATACTCTGTGGAAATTTGCTCCTAGTAAGTTTCCTACCAATGTTTGACATGGGGGAGAGCCTTAAGGAGTGTGAAGGTGATCCTTTCCTTATCGTAAAAATTGTGAACAGAGAAATAACCTTCTAGAAGATTTAACAATTTCTCTAGGGCATCCGCATCTATGTGAACTTCAAATATGACAATATCAAAATTAACTTGTACCTTGAAAGGAGAGGTGCCTCAAAAGTGGTCACTCGATGAATATGCGCATGTTGTTATCAACAGGCATTGAAGGATGTGGGAAAAATTCTCCATCATTTCGTCCCTTTGTCGCATGAGAGCTTGCTCAAGAAACATATTAATAAAATCTCCTACTCTGTCATTTTTCTTTTCTTCCGCCATGGAGGGTTTCTTCATTGTGTGAGAGAGTTTGTCCTCAAGAGATACAAGCTCGAGACCCAACTTTTTATACTCAAACCTCGTTGGGGACATGCACTGAAAAATTATCAAGAGAAACTTGCTCTAATACCACTGATCCAGATTATTTTCGGCATGAAATGAGAGAGGAGATATAATAAAGAAATGTATAGAGACATATCTGATATCCAATAATATAACATATATATAACCATAAACACAGAGATACAGTAATACACAATTTCTATTAATGAGAGAAATGTACAAAACTGTAGAAATACAGAGTGAAAGACTCGCTAGAATGGTGGCAGCTTATCTCTGAGAAGATATGTGACGGCTACGCTCATTCGCAAGAATATTATTGTTACAATGGGGATCCAAAGGCCTTTTTAACATAAATAAAATCCAAAACCATAACCTCGAAAGATGAAAATCCAATAGTTTTGTGGACCCCGTTTTGGGTAGTTTGGTGTATCAACTTTCCAGAGGCATCACTTTGGAATACGATCTACGTTTGGGGATTGCGATATCTAGTTGGAAAGGTATTGATGAGGAGCTTCATTTTTGGGGCTCAATCAAATCATTTGGTTTTCATTGAGGGGCCTGATCATGAAAAACCATCGTTTATGCCCTCAAAATAGCCCCAGAAGTTTGGGACCGGAAAAACTGTTAAAAATAGTACGTTGCCAAAAAATTGTTTTGAGTCAGTTGGAATAGGTGGGTGGCCATCGAGATCCTCCTGGATCATTATATCAACAATCACCATGATGATACTCTTTCCTTTAGACTTCGGTAACCCTGTGATGAAATCCACGGAAACATCCTCCCAACGCTGACTTGGACTGGCTAATGGTTGTAAAAGACCTGGGGTCTTAATTGTTTCCACCTTATTTTTTTGGAGAACCAAACACTCTGCCACAATTCTTTGAACATCAGTTTTAAGTCCATCCCAAAAAAAATCCCGCTTGACCCTGTGATAGGTTTTCAAAAAACCCAAGTGCCCTCCTACCGGAGAGGTGTGAAATTCCAAAAGTACCTTTTGTTTGAGTTGGGATTTATTACATAAATATAAGTGATCTTTGTACCATAGTGAATCATTTTTCCATTTAAATGTATCGAATGCACTGGAATCCTGTTGCAACCTTTGAATGAGAGTCCACACTTCTTCGTCATTCTTCCATTCATCCCTTGTTTTTGTTATCCAATCACTAGTAAATTAGGGTCATTTTGTGACAACTATTTCGATGTTATGTCATGGATATTATGATGAATATTAGGTCTCCCAAACGTCTCTTTGCGTGACATGGAAAGTGCGACGAACCTGAAATAACGTCGCAAGAGCGACGACTATAAGAAGTTGTCACAAAAGAGACAAAGAAGAGATATTGTCGCCAAAGAGACAAGGTAGGGATATCGTCGAAAGAGTGACAAAGATTGGAAATCGTCAAAAGGGAGACAAGAAAGGGAAATCATCACAAGAGTGACTAGCTATGAAAATCATCGCAAGAGAGACAAAGTAGGGAGACCGTCGCAAGAGCGACAGGGTAGAAAGATCGTCACAAGAGCGACAATAGAGGGAGAGAGTCGCAAGAGAAACACGATATGGAGAGCATCGCACGAGTGACAATATAGGGATATTGTCACAAGAGTGACATGCTGAATAAATATTGTGACAAATCATCTATCGACGGGATCGTCGTAAGAGCGACGAGTACAAGGTATCTTGCAACAAAATTGCTATACAATTTTTTGTGGATTGTATAGCAATTTCGTTGTAAGATTTATTGAGGTCGTCAGTCTTGCAATGACATATATTTATTTAAAAAAAAAAAAGTGATGCCCTTATCAATAATTGCACACAAAGAAAAAGCAAGCCTTTTCCAGAGTTGATCACTCTTATCAATGACAGGTCGGGAATAAATTATAATTGTTTAGTGGATAACTGCATTGACATGAATTTCTTCACAATGTTTAAACATGAATAGATCAAAGTTAAAAATAACAATTAGGGTTTAACATGGATTCACATATAATTAACATCCCATTATAACAATTGGAGTGCATTGATGGGGGTCATAAATAATCAAAATTAGTGATTTTAAAGGGAAGCACAACTAGATGTTAATGTTTCTAATTTCCATGGTGACAAGAAACTAGAATCCCATGCTCATGAATGTAAAGAGGAAAAGGAGACCAATAATATCCAACATCAGGTTTTGATGACACAATATGAATTTGTGAGGGATAGAACCACCTTAAAATCTTCAAGTGGGGAGAAATTCCAAGAGTAGAGAGAAGGTGGAGAAACTATATTCACATAGATATAATAAGAGGTTGCATCCCATCAAGGTTCTTGAGTTGAAGACATTCTTTCCCCTTACTAAGTTTTTAAATCTCTTATGAGAGAAGCTAAATGATTGGGTGAAGGATAGCATGGTGAGTGCGTTGTTTTCAATCATATTTCATAGCAGTTCATAATGATAGATGGAAAATTGTGGTGGTTCATAGTAACCAAGTTCATGACACAGGGTTCCATGCATGTGTTTGTACATGGTAGGAACTCATGAATTCACAGATGATAGATGATAGAGTAGAGTGGTACATGGTAGTTTTACAACATTGAAGTGAGTGACAACATGTAAATTTGGGTGCACTCGATGACAAATGGTTACATGGCCAATGGTAAATTTATAGTTTTGATTCATTTTTTGATTAATTTTATTTGTTGATAGTTCTATGTAATAGAACATATAATTATGTCCCATCTACATTCTTTCTATGTATCGAAAAAGAGAATTAAGAAGTTTTAATAACTTTGAAAAATATTTTGAATTTTCAAATATTTATTTGAATACTATATTATTCACAAGTTTATAAAACACTGGCACTTTGTTATGGAATGTAATAACTAATATAAAGTCAAAATCTAAACGAAAAGTATGTCCCTGGTATGGTAGGAACTAATAAGAGAATTAAAGGGATTTTTTTTTTGTAAATTAACAATATAATTTGTGATATCATATTTCAGAGATAATTTAATCTGTTTAATTGAACAAACTATAAGCAACATTTTTTTTTTGTAAGATAGAAATTTATATTACCTTTAAAAGACAAAAATTACATAATATATCCATGACACTAGTGTTGAGGCTGCCAGCGAAGGAAACTAGCCCCACCACCAGGTGTTAAAGTTCCAAAAAACTTGTCCATAATGGCTGAAAGAAGACACT
Source organism: Picea glauca (assembly GCA_000966675.3). NCBI lineage: Eukaryota > Viridiplantae > Streptophyta > Pinopsida > Pinales > Pinaceae > Picea > Picea glauca. The sequence goes on from JZKD02S2423194.1 coordinate 164,615, forward strand.
ATTACAATAGTAGATGGGGCATAGTCTATGATCATACACAAAGAGATGTCCATGTGATCTTACTATCCATACTAAAACTAAGAAAATAAAAATAGAACAGGTCATGTAAATTATTTACTATGATAACTACTAGGAAAAGCATGCCTGGATGACTTAGGAAATTTTGGAGTCATGACTGAATGAAGTAAATTTTCCGGACCGTGCCTCTATTGCGGATCTTTTGAGCCTGAATCCAGGATCCAATCCAACTTTTTTGCCATCAATTATTTCCAAAACTTTTTTTCATCATTGTCCCTGCGTAGCTCCAATATGAGGTCGCATTGAATGTCCGTAAACCCAGGAGGAGGTGGTGTCTACACCTAGGGACTAGAGGCATTATTAGTTTCAGGATTCGGCACAGGTGAACCGGAGGATGAGGGAGGAGTGAAGACTCATTTGGTTTATTTAGCAAACATGACTAGATGAGGAAAACTATGTTCCATGACTGTGTGGCACTGGCACTTGTAGGTAAAACCATACGCTCGAGATAATTTGCGACCACGATCACAGAGACCAAGAAAACTTCCACAATCTCGTTTAATATAGCCTCATTCCTTAGGCATGAACACGACACGGTGATTGAAGATAAGAATTCGAGCAGAGAAAGGAGGCGAAGGAGGAACACAGAAGATAAACCAGACGAAAGGAAGCAGGGTGCTGAAGAGGGGGATGGACCAAAATGAACCAGAATTGGGGAAAGAAAATCCTAAAAGAGTCCTCTAAATGTAGTCTCCATCCATTAAGGATTTTCACTAAGTGAATCTAAAATCCAACGCTCGCACACTAAGGATATCCATTGGAAAATCCAAATGAGATAAGGGTTGTAAGAACATGCTGAACAAGATTAAATGAGCACTGACAACAATCAACCTTGGGGAATGTTGGGGAGGTTGCAACTTGACATAAACATAAGGTGGAGGCATATCAATGTGACACCCCATCAGGGGACAAACTATAAGCAACATTAAAATAAGATACTATAAGGAAAAAAACTAGTTTTTAACCAAGAGAATTTATAAATTAATAATATAAAAATACAATAGTATATTTAAAACAAAATTAAAAGTTTACTCAAGCTTGCCATCTGAGTGGTTTAGTTTTGTGGCATTTGCATGATGGTGTTTTTTTTCTCAATGATATAATGGAATATAAACAAATAAGGGACAATTAGTTTTGCAGTGAGAACATAAGTGATGATTTTTAAGTTATTCTCATATTTATGTTCCTTCCAATCATTTTGTTATCTATTAGAAACATTGCATTTGCAAAGTAGGTGGAGGTGTTGACAAATTGCTATTGTCTTTTTTTCATCATGCTTGGTAATTTCACACAAAATATAAATAACAAATAGAGTAGTGTTTTTCTTCATATCCATATTGAGATATCAAGTAAGCATGATATGGCTCTTCTATTGTTGGCAAAGTTTATCTATTGAGTAGCTTGATCAATGTCCAAAAGAAATTCATCATTAACTAATTTAGTGTTTAATTTATTAGTAATGTTTTTCAATGATGTAAAGCCTCCATGGATCAACTCTATCAATTATTTCCAATGATGGAACTTTTCTTAATCATAGGGATTGGTAATGATTTTTTGCTAGCATAATGGTTATCGTCTAGTTGGGAGGATTTTGGTTTCAAACATTTACCTTTTTGTTTTTCTACATGTTTGTGGGAGTTCCTTTTATCTTAGCCATCATGATATTTGGTCAAGGTATCAGTTTGACCATGTTTGACTTAAACACTTTTTATGTACATTTAAGTCAACTTGGACAATGGAAAAATATGTGTTATGTAACTTGTTGTATATATACCATGAGTCATTATGAATGAATTGAATGTTGTATAAGTTAAGTTGAGATTTATAACATGCATGACTATATAATGAGCATTAGAATACCTGGGTGTTTAACCTAATTGGGAATTTTAAACCACACCTAAGGGATTTGCCATGCTAGATAAGTTGAGATAGTAACATGACACTAATGATCCAATAAAATAATAGAGAACTAACATTACTTTTGTAAATAAGTTGTAAATGTATTTTAAAAATAACTCATATTACAATAGTAATTAACAAATAAATTATATTTTGTACAAATGAGTTTTTTATCAATCAACCTACATAGTTGCACTACCACATGGATGGGAGATGACACATGAGAGGGCATGCGAGAACATTCCACACCCTTTGTCTCGAGACACATGTTCTCTCATTTCCAATGTTGACCACCTCAACTATGTTGACGATGCAATATTGTTGAGGGTGAAGAATCAATTTATATTACATCCAATTCATTAGTGGGATAAAGGATGACAAACATTGTTGGTGGGGGTGAGCAAGTAGTTTATCTCATGGAAGCATGATATGCATTTATCTCTACATTATCCAAGAGGGAATGGGATGCTCCTTGTTTTCCCAATATGCCTAATATGTCACTATTTTGATGCAGATGGACTACATGGACAAGTATTGTAGTGTCGAGGTGGTTAGAGTAGGCAAAAATAGGGTGAAATGTAGGACAATTCATTGTTTCCAATTTCGAGCATGATGATTTCAGAGGACATGACGGGAATTTTCACTATCCTCTACACCTTGAGTTGTTCTCTTGGTGATGGGAAGTGGATATACTACAAGCTAATATATTGTGATGATCATATTATTGAGTATCACATAGTTTATGGGTGTAGCATGATACTTTCAAGATGTTTTTTTTCTTCATGAAGTGTTAACCTTAGATTATTATTATGGCACTAGTGGGAGGTTGGGGTCATTCCCTTAAGAATTTGAGTTGTATCATATATTTTTTGAGAGGTTTCCAACTATTCAACTTGAAGTTAAATTGCTCCCTCACTTTGAATTGATTCTCATCTATAATATGACTTGGGGGAGTTTCATGCCCAAAGTGGGGAAGCCTATAATTCCTTGCAAACCCATACTTCAATGATTGACATGTTTGGGCATTTAAATGAGCCTCATTTTGAGTTTTACCATATGCCTCCACATGCGTTGGTTTTTCATTCACCCTCATTCTAGTTCCAATTATGTTGATGGGTTGAAATGGTTACTCAACAACAAGGGTTCACTCTAGTGACAAGTCCCAATTAGATAGATCCTTGCTTGATATAGGGAAGTCATCCATATTTTGTCCTAGTAGCCATTATTGATTTGGGTTTTACCAATTTTGGTATAGAAATGATGAATAAAACACATAACCAAACATCTTACCACCATTATACCTAGAAATAAGTTGATTGTGAAAATAAAAACATGAATATGAATAAATAGTTGCAAAACCCAAAATAGTTTTGTATTAATCAACTAATTACAACTTCATGCCTATAGGTTTAGACAAATATTTATAGAAAATAGAAATAAGAATGCAAACTCTAAACATGAAATAGTCTACAATGTAAAGGATGTTCCTACAACAACCCTAATGCTCGATAGATACAGAAGAATAGTCCATGACATCTACATCATAGGAATGACATATCTCCATAAAATGCTTGGCCAAAGGTGACTAACATCCTTGTTTCCACTTTTCACTCTTTCATACCTAATGTCTTCAGATTAAAATGTATAATCTCCTTTTTAGTATCAATACCTGGATGTTGTTGCCACAAGATACGTAAGATGAAAATATACAAACTTTGAATCATATTTTAGAAAAACTAATTTAACATAAAGAAGTCAATTGACAACTTAATAAGATGCTCAAGTTTACTTCCTTGAGTTGAATCTCCTTTCATGGGATATGGCATTGGTCACATTGATAATGATTTTAAGGACACATTAGTTGAAATGTTGTGTTATTGGGTTTCTAGGCCATTGACAATGTGCCCATATTTTCATTTTTTGAATTTGAAACAATGGTAAGTAATCTCATAAAACTTGTAACAATAAAGTTCCATATCTTAACAAGACCTTTACAATGGTACAAATATGACACAAAACAAATTTTGGGTTCATAAGTTATGGTGAAAATACTAAAATATGTGTTTCACAAGTTGCAAAAAGATGCAGGTTGCATGTCACACAAAGTTCAAAGTTCAAATATCACACATCGCACCAAGTTCAAGTTTTGCATGTCACTTGTCACACCAAGTTCAAAGTTAACAAGTTAGACCAAGTTCAAAGTTTACGTGCATGGAACAAATGATTTTTGCATGTTGCATATCGCACATCGCAACATTTTCAAAGATGGATGTCGCATGTCAGAAGATTTTGAAAGATGCATGTCACAAGTTGTAATATTTTTTAAGTTCTTTTTACAGCTTCCAAAAAGTTCTTATTGCATCTTCCCAAAAATTTATTTTTTCATGTTGCACCAAGTTTAAAGTTTGCACATTGCTTGGAAAAGATGCTTTCCACATGTCACAAGACTTTCAAAGTTGCATATATCATGTCACAAGATTTTGGAAGTTGTATACTGCATATTCAAGTTCTTTTTGTTGCCTAGACTCCATAGCCCAAGCACAAGGAACCAGATCTTGCTTGGATTCTCACGTTATATCTTAAAATAAAAACAGATTACCATTCTTAAAAGACAAAGAGATACAAGTTTGGAACTCTTGAAACCCACAAACAAACAAGCATGCAAAATTTAAATCCAAACTTGAACAATTCAATCTCTTAAATTTCATGTTTGCCAATGCCTTCAAATCGCTAGGATGATATCCATGGAGCCACAAATTGATGCAGAAATTGTATGTCAAGGCCAATAGAACCAATAGAACCAAGGAGTATTGAATCAATATATAACAAGTCTAAGAGAAGATGAAATTATCATTAAGTGTATAACAAAATTACATTCACAGATATATACAAGCCATAGAAATAGCCTTGTGTATATTATCAGATGAAAAAGTACCCATAATGTCAATGCATTATATGCATCATTACATGTTCAGCTATATAATGTACATCTAACTGTCTTATAAAATTATTACACATCATGGATTTCTTTTAGTCTTCTTTTGTGCTTTCCAGGTCTTAAGTAATTCATCCATCTCCATGTCTTCATTTACTGGGTGCTCTTCAGTAGCTGATATAGTTTCATTTATTTCACGTCGAGTATGTCTGGTCTCATACCCATTATGTGGATGCTACTGTGAGGGGCCATCACCTACCAAAAAAAAAAAATATTAAATTTATATGGCCAATTTTTAAATATCTTTGAAGTAGTTCATTAATATTAAAAAAAACTATGTAATGTAATTATTTACTTGGTCCTCTATTCGGCACCGTTGGAATGGATGTCGGCCTATTCACCTGATCTTCAGGTCGAGGAGGATCAACTATGACATTCTCTGCCATTGAAATGTCAAAATTTAATATACCTTGGTTCTCAGTCACAGGAACATCTTGGGGCTACTCCCCACTGGGATGGGGCTACTTGGGAGCACCATGATCTTTTGGCTGTGTTGCACTATCAACGCTCTGTTGTCCAGTACTAATGGTTTCGTTGATAGTGTTTCTCCCCTAATTAAAACAAAGTAAGACGTTAAATTATGGACGATATCAGACATTTACATATTTTGTAAGTAATGAGAGGTTAATGTGGACTGATTTTTATTTACCTTATCTCACAAACTGGATCTTGGGGTCTGCCCCATGCTTTTCCTACAATCAGCCATGGATTTATAACCGTACTTGTAACCAAGTTGGAGATCTTCCTCCATGTTTTCAATTCTGAATTGGTCACCCTGCATTGCATAGGGGTATGGTTTTTTAATGTTTTTGGCTACAATTACCTAAAATTTGTAAGGCGATACAAATAATATTCTTAATATGTTTGGGTATTTACGATTTGTGACTGTAACCTCGAGTAGCCTCCCTGGCCTAGCTTGTGTTGGCCATGTTTGGAAATCCTTTCTTTGGTTGCCTTCAAATTGTTAGGAAACCTATCATAAAAAATTTCAAGTATGTTATATATAACCACACTTTTATTTATATCTAAAGAAAATTAAAGTTGGTATTGAAATCAAAATATTGTAATCTGCCTTGGTGTACCACTTTTTTTTTCTCCTGATTTTTTCAAAATCTTCTCTTTTGCATCATCAATGATCGCCTTCCACTCCCTCTCTAGAATTGAGGGAGGACACTCATACCTAGGATTTCATGCCAAGCTTCATCTATAAACATCCTATGTATATTTTAAATATTCTCTCGCTGCAGAGGTGACCGCTTTTTTATTGAACGTGTCTACTCCAAAGAGGCCTTCAATATAATCCATAAGTTCCTTTTTGAGGTTGGAATTCTGGCAATTCCACCTCATGCATAATGTTGCCCCAAAAATCAACAAGGCCTTTCTCTCTAGGTGCCTATAAAAATGGTCGTTTCCTACACACAAAAATATATGATCATTAATTTAAAATTAATAATCTAGATGATTTTTGTATGAGATGGACAACATTAAAGGATTAAAATATGAATTAAAACTGCCTGGGAGTCTTGATTGTTTTAATAGAAGTCCATTATCGTCGACCAAAAATGTGCACAGAAGGGTCCCCGTGCTTGTCACATGTCTAGCTCCAGGAAATGCAACTATGTCAACCACATTACCAGCCTCATCTCTGCCACCATCTCTAGACTTTGACTGATGAGTGGATGTCTTTCGTTGTGTGTCATGGCTCCTATCTAAATTAGGTGTGGAATATGGAGAAGTAAATAGTACTCTAACAGCTGTATGACCACCCACATCAGGACTCTGTAGCGTCTCTGTAGCGCCACTACTACCAATATTGGGCTGAACAGGCTCCAAAAATCTCTTTATAAAAAATAAAATGTTTTTTCGTGAGATAATGTAAAAATTAAAGAACAAAGTTTCATAATTGAACATATGAGTGCATTAGAAAAAAAAAAAATTAATTATGGTTATTACCTTATATGTGTTAAGTTGTGACATAAGGAGATTGATCTTTGCTAGGACGTCGAGAGTTTGATCTGGACGATCTAATAAGCTAGAAAGTTTTGTGTTCGCTTTAATGATATTTTTTTTTATTAATACCATCAGATCAGGGGATGAATACAACCCCTCCTCATCAGCGGAATCATGATCAACATGGCCTGCCGACTACATATAATTTCAACAAAAACAATGTTATTTTAGTAAAATTATAAAAGCAAATAATAAAATTCACATAAAATGAAAGTGGAAATTGATAATCATTTACATGTTATGTGGCTGGCCCTTTTCCAAGATCATCCTGCCACATTATAATATAATTAGAACCCCCAAATATTTAAAAAAATGTTAATGATAGCAAAAAACTGATTTCCACCCAAATAAAATGAACCTCAACAATCAAGCTCCCACATTATTATAAAATTGGGACCGTGAAATATTTAAAACAATGTTAAAGATAATAAAAAAATATAATTCAATCAGTAGAAGTTTCTTATAGAGGTGTTGCATAAGTACCCTCACACTATTATTTGATGTTTCGATTCGATTCAAATGGTAATCCACTAATAAATCTTCCCCGGGAGCTATCTTTTTTATTGTGCATAGGACTACCCGATTCCCTTCCCATCCCTCATATATGCAATTTGGTTTCTTGTTTGTTGTCTTGGGTCATGTGTTGTTTATAAACCCTATGATATTTTCAGAAGCTTTAGGCCTTCCATCAATATAGATAGTCACTCCCTTATTTTTATCATTGTTTATTAGTTGTATATAATTTGTGACGAGTGCATATCTCTACATACTTCGCATGTACCAGACCAACTGCATCCAATCGTTATATTTGTAACATGGTCCAACATAGTCCATCAATTTAGTTATTGTATTGTATTTTACAATTATTCCATCCATGGAAAATAGCCCCAGACCATGCAAGGAGGATGGTGCAATGTGATATGTCCTATTGTTGACAATGAAGTCAACATCTATAGGAGGTAGTTCCTTAGGCACCCATTGTTTCACCAGATTCTTATACCTGAGTGGCACCTCTATGTCTCCTATTCTCTCATCATCATAAGAGCATGATCCTCCTTCAACAAGAAAAAATTCCATGCATCTACAAAATTTTCTTCTAACTTTTTCACCTCTGGTCCTTGTTTTCTTATCATATCTACTAGATGCAGTCGCATTTCCCTCTATTTGTCCTAATATTTCCTCACTCAACAAAGAAATATCTGACAAGTACCTGTTTGGTTGTGCCTTTAGTTGCATGTGCACGTGTTGTTAGTGAGTAGTCCATCATCATCCTAGTTTCAATTTATGAACCTTTTTTTTCCATATTCAAAGTTCTAAATGAAAAAATTATATCTTAAGTTTTGGATGCACAATTAGACTAGGGTGCAATTACCAATATTAGTAGGGGCACTCATGCATGCAGTGGATTCCCAACTTAGTGAAGGGTATGAATATCTAGGTGGGTGCACCTTAATTCGACTCACTTATCCATGCAAGCAATATGCACTATGGTTAGATTTCACACTACGAAATATTGGTCAGCCACTTAATGTAATGTGATATCCCTCTTGATTTTGGACATATTAAGGACATATTAATGTGATAACACTAAGGACATGATAATTTTATCATATGGATCTAAGAAAAAAATAGTAGTAAGGTTGTTGTTTGTTGGATTTGTGCAAATTAGAATTGTTATAAGAAATGTCCATTGAAGATGAGGGTCAATTCTATGGAGTAAGAAATCCAACCATCAGTTGGTGTGTTGCAAATATTGGGTGCTTTATTTGGCAATATGTCTAAGGCAAGCTAAGAGTAGAACTATAAAAATAATTTTTTTTTTCAAGACAAGAGTAGAACTATACAAATATTAGTTTTTTTCAAGCCAAGAGTAGAACTATACAAATATTATTTTTGTTCAATCCAAGTTGAATAATAATTTAGTTATGGCGATGGTTAACAATAGTGAAACCCACATTGGTGTATGAAGGCCCACACAAAAATTTGTTTACTAGGTTTGAATCCATAGTAAATAACACTATGTCTACAATATCCAAAGTAGTGGATGTCTATTTAGAGAATCAAGATGTTATAAACTTTCGTTGGATGGTTTATTTGACTTAAGAAGTTCAAGAAAAAATGATGTAGAATTTAAGGAAGGAATGGAATCCAATGTTAGTGTTTCCAGTGGCATTGGTGGCCACTTTCCATCCTTTTATCACTAAACAAAATCATAGGATGACTCACTACTAGCTTGGAAGGTAGTGGAGCCAAAGCACCCCATAAGGAAGTAAGTGCCTAGTTTGGTGTAAGTTGGTAGGAATTAAAATATTTTAAACGCGATATCGGGCACTTGAGTCTATTAAAGAGAGAATCACATACATACAAGTTCATTAGAAAATATGAGTAGGAGTGTTTGATTCTACAACACATGATGATGTAATTTCATGGTTTTCCATGTAGAATTGGACTAGCTACCTAGCTTGTTTGAAGGCATGAAGACAAAGGTGTACTAAGGCATGGGAAATTGGAGTTGAAGGTAAGTGAAAGTGTGTGTGGCAATGTGAAGAAATTGAAGTGAGTTTAGTTGAAAATGGATGGTGAGTCTGTGTAGTATAGTAGTTAGTTGACAGAGACATGTATAATTTATGAGGATGTTGTTGGGGCAACATTGAACATAAGTGGGGGAGGATGTCCAAGTTTGCAAGTAGGACATATAGAAACACTTAATGACTACATGGATTTCCCCCCTGATTTTGAAGGTGGGAATGTGGTCTACTATGTTGCTAATTCCAAAAGGGTGGTAGTCGGGGCACACAGCTCCTCTCTACAGGTAATTTCCTTATGCTTGTCTAATCAATTGACTTAAATAGGCTAATAAGGGATTGGAAGTCTCAAATAGTTGTGTTAGCTGAATTTCATCTAGTTCCTATTCAACTTAGTAATGTAGATTGGGGCTGTAAATATTATTTGAAAGGGAGTCTCTTTTATTATATCCTATCATAAGGAAGTATCTAGTGGAGTGCTTGTAATGTGGAAAGACATTGGAAATGTCAACCAAATAAGGTTTATGGCAGACAATTCAAGACATTAAGCTATTACCCACGTCCCAACAAATGGTCAGTAACTTTGTATTGTCAGAATCCATGCACCTACTAATCCTAGAGACAAAGAAAGAGATGCATTCTATGGTACAAATTAATATTGGAGAAGCTTTGGCTCAAGGAAGTTTTAACAATACCTCCTATTCATGTGTTGCAAAAGGGGTTTTGAAGAATATTGAAAGAGGAATCTCTACCTACAATTTCAACTTCATATGTGCATTGGAGAGTAAGCTACGCCAATTGTTATTTGAACCTATATTTCAAGTATTTGTTGTTTAAGAATTAATGGCAACACCACATTTTTGTGAAGATTAAAATTGGATTAATCTTAGTGAATGTTTGCATATTATAAGGGGGAAGTGGGAAGATGTATTTACAATACAACTATATTTGGGTGGTGAATCTTTTATGTGGTGTATTTACAATACAAGTACTACATTTCTTGTCTAAGGTTTGGAGTAGGACATTAACATTCCTTGGCTAAGGCTTGGAAAGTTTTTATTGTAAGGGGCCAATTTTTGTTGCTACACATTTACTTTTCTTTTTTATAATATATCAAGGATAGAAGTTCAAGGTAAATTTTGAGGAACCATAAATATAGATGTACCAAGACTCATGGATCTAAGGCATAATGGCATGGTTTATGGGGAGACCCAAGGTTCAATTGGGCCATGGATAGTGAGTGGAGCAACCACTTGAAAGAAATAAGGAAAGATATGTGTTCCATCAAAAGGGAGATATGTTGAAGAGGTTGGGAGAGGGTCAGATCAAGGGAAAAAACTATTGATATAAGAGGAGGGGCTTCCCTCTTTCTTGGAAGAGTGGTGAGTTTCAAGCTAAGAGGGAGGTTTAGTGAGTTTAATGTGAGGACCTCACCATATATCAAGGCCTTGTGATAACTCTATCTCAACACCTTGGAGGCAAACCGAATGGTTGTATATTCCCACCTTCGCCTCCCATACTTGGATGAGTACATGGTCATATACCATGGATGTAAGAGGGTGGAATGTTGAACATGTTCATGATTGGATTCTAGTTTTCCTAAATGTTAGTTTTGAGGCTGCATGTATTCATGTCCAAGACGTTGGGAGAATGTTGGGAGAAAGAAGAGGAACCTCACTTATTTTCAATAAAATGGACACAACACTCCCTATTGTAGGGGAAGGATAGTATAAGAAGTAGCATTTACCATATAGAGGGGGGATAAAAGTAGTCTTTGACCACTTCCATAATGGGATCATCCTTTTTAAGCAGGACAAGGACTAAAATATCTTCAAGGTAATTTTATATATATCCATCAAGGACATGGACAATTCTGATGTGGACAATTTTGCATGGAGGCATTTCATTTGGTAAAATGTTCCATTTGGTTTTTGTTTCACTAAGTGTAAAGAACAATGTTGGAGAATTATAAGACATAAGTTAGGTATGAGCTATTTGTTACCTCTTTATTCCCCTTTTTTTTAATGGTATCCATATTTTGTATTGATCAAATGAGGAATTAACCTAGAACTGATGCCATTAGACACAAACGCAATCCTAAGGCCAACTAAGGAGAAAAATAAACACGCGCTAATTAATCTAGGAGTCAAGCATGCCAACAAACCTTCTCACAAAGAAGCGCTAGTTGGTGATGGAATCTAACATCACAAAATAGATGCATGAAGGGGCTGAGTTTTGGTGGGTGGGAAAGTTACGTTGACAACCTGCTTAAAGAACTAATGCCCTGGTGCAAGTTACCTCATCGAGTAGTGGGCAACCCTCCAAGGAATCTGAGTGAGTCTAGCCAATGTCGATCCCAGGTACAATACCACCTTCCCTGTGTTGTCACCTTGTGTAGGAAGTCTAAAATATTATGGCCTCTATGGTACCACCTACTATACTAAAGTAGAGGGGGGACAATCGAAAATCGACACCAACACCAACAAAGCAGGGTTGGTTACTCTGAGGGCCCCAATGAGACCTCGTTATTGACCCTTGTGTTAGAAGGGCTTCCCAAAGTTAGTGATATATCAATTGAATTTCACTCCCTAACTCAAGTCTCTATGTTTGTTTGGCAACTTTGGAAATTTATTCTCACAATCCTATTCCAAAGCTCTACACCTAAGCTAAGATGGGTTTGAAGAGCCCTAGAAAATTTTCTAGATAAATTTTAATTAGTGCTTGATTTTAGGTTGTTGTTACTCAAAGGAGTGGTCGTGAAACTGATGGCGTTTTGACTCGACTCTTTAAACCATGCAAGAGGAAAATTAAATGCAAGAATTTCAACTTCGATGAAAACTAGCTATGGGAAGGAGCAAGAGGTTTTAAGCAAGGAAACAATTTCTTGATAGATTACTATGTGTGCAGTATTGCTAATGACAAAAAGTATGAGCTAATTATCCAAATAAATGGAAGCAAAATGACCCAAATTTTAAAAATACTATGCAAATGTCATAGTTCACTTAGTACACCTATACAACATTGAATCAAATGTCATCATTAAGAACCTATGTAAACTTTTATGATTATAAAGACCACCATACACATCTTGAATACTCATAAGGATCACAGGAGCTTCACCTTGTAGATGACCAAGAATTATTTAAGGGAAATGGGTACTCAAAGAAAGATACATAGGGACATATACCTCTAAGTGCATATCCTCAAAGTAAATCATCATCCTCGTATCATATTTTAACAATTGAGTGGTGAAGGAAAAATGGATGTGGTGGGGTCAGCTAGCAACATGATCAACAATGGAAGTGATATCATCAGATTTCATAATAACAGGGAATGTCATAGGATCGTTTTAGGGGTCCTAAAGAGGAATAGATGGAACTTTCATATTCTTCAATTGTTTCCTTTATCAATAATAGTTGGTACAAGAGCGGGGACCTATACATATTTGGAAAGTTGGTTACAATTTAGTATAATCAAATCAAAGGGTGCAATTTTAGGGGCTCTCGGGATAACAAGATCCAAGTGTGGGTTTCCCCATCTATCTTTACCAATGAAATATGGAGTAATATTAGGGTTCTG
>JZKD02S2423194.1:197039-211302 GCA_000966675.3 Picea glauca
TCTCATCAAGGACAATACATATTATATTACATCAATCATCAATCAATCAATCATTTGACATCAATCAATCACTTGACATCAATCAATGACATCAATCAATCAAACCATTGACATCGATGACAACATGATCCAACATCTTGTTGACCCATATTCAAGATCTACCTTCAAGTTTGTTAGACTGTGCTGAAGGAACCGACTCTGATACCAATTGTAGAATCAGATCCTGTAGCTGAGAGGGGGCGGGGTGAATCGGTGACACAACAATTATATCAATTTTTCATTTATTAATGCAAACAGAATTTTGACATAGTATTTTATCGTGCAACTCAAAAGGGAAAACTACAAATTCTTTTCTATTAACTGCAAAATGTGTTTTACATGTTACATAGAAGGAATATGTACTTCCTCTTTGATCAGCACCAACTGATCAGGATGCACCCACACCCTGTTTTACCAGCACCAACTGGTAGGAGGCTACGACCCCCTTGTTTAGTCATCTACAACTGACAAGGAAGCACCAACTCCCTCTGCAGGCACCAACCTACCCTTGCACCACCCAACCACCCTTAATACATAGGTATTTGTATTTCTTCCTAGACTTTGCTTCAACTATTGATACTCTGACTTGAATTGCAGACACTTTCTTCTCACCACTTTTTCTTGTTTATATAATCTTCAAACTAGTGTGAAATTTAAAACAACGTGTCCCTTTATTTGAGCCATTGTACCTTTTCATTTAAAATGATAATCTAAACTTTAATTAAGATCATTTTTCTTTTTATTCTTTATTCATATTTTCATGATTTATTCTCTTTTAATCATGACTTTGTATTGGTTCATTTTTGTCATAAATTGATCACAGTCATGGATCAATTTAATCCTTTATACTCGATGCCTAATATCTGTTATATTTACAGAGACCAAATTCTGTGAAGGCGCTTCCTTCAAACCATCACATATGGTTGTGCATTACATAACCATGGGCTTTACCAATTATAGAGACATGTTATTATTTTCTTTTAATATTCTTATAGCATATGACCAATGGCAGTGATCGAATGCTAAGCTTGAACGAGTGCTTGAGCATTTTACCAAAACAACGGTCGCGATTCAATCTCCTGACGAGATGGACGACTGACGGGATTTTTGTGTTTATTCCTTCGAGTCTCCATAACCTCCAACTCTCCAAAACTGTCGAAAACGTAGAACACCTTATGCGTGTCCCTTTTAGAGTTTCGACGTTCGAGACTTTGTGCTTTTAGAGTATTTTCTTATGATGCAAAAACTCCCAATATGAAAACTCTCGACATGACGTATAATTGCTAGCGTCACAAGAAGACTTGACATGTGTTGAGTACCTTCCATGTGTCATTCAAATTTGTGGTTTGCATGTGCCTGAAATACCATATTAACTTGACACTTGTTAGTGTCTGAGTATGCCAGGTGTCCTTGCTTACGTGGATCTTGTTGACATGGATGCACGCATCCTGACTGATGTGGTCTGTCGACGTAGATCTCTCGATGTATATTTGATCGACGGCCTAATATCTACCTTGAACTTGTGTGATCTGATGGCCCAGATCTTTTCGCAACCTCTCTTATCGCGAGTTTCATGCAACATTGATTTTGACTTTCCTGACCTGTGAGTCAGCGAAATGTCAATCACTCACCACATGCCCTCTGGATCAATGGATCATATGATTTCTTTGTTTTGGACTGTTAGCTCACTCCTAGGCATATCCTCCTTGCAGATTCGAACGATTAAGATTTTCGTGTCTAATTCTGCGGTTGGGATTCGATTCTAGACCCCCCTTTCCATACTGCCTTTAATGAAGGGGGGGGGTTCCAGAATTGAATGCACAAGTCTTAGATGGTGGATATCAAGGAGCTTAAATCAACGGTTAAGGTTGGATTCTAGACCCCCTTTTCCATTCTATCTTTAATAAAGGGGGGGCGGTGTCTGGAATGGGGTGGTTTTGCGTGGGTCCCCCTGAAACCACTCTCGCTTCTCGTTGACGTATTAAGGTGGGTTCACCTTACCTGGATCTAATGGCTATTGATTCATGCGCTTGTGCATCTGACGATCACGACTTAATATGGTCGTTTGACCAATCATCCAACGTTCCTTCTACTTGAAAATGATTTGACTGCTCAACAAGAACTTGGGTTTGATCCCATGGTCAACGGGTATATGGATAGTCAAAATCTCATCCTTTTCTATGGTCACGATCCTCTTGTGACCCTTAAGCCCATGGTCAACTTATGATCGAACGACAACTGTTCTTTTCACAGTGATCGGACAGTTGCTGAGTCTTCTCGCCATTTATGTGCATTTGATCAACTGTGAAATCCTTCCACTGATCCTAATGACATTTCTTCATGCACTAGCCTTTCTAAAAATCATCAGATTGTTGATCCTATCATGATCAACAATTCATTCTTCTTCCTGAGCTTTGTACTTCTGGTTATTTACTTCTCATGTTGACATCAATGACAATTATGTCCAACAGATTTTCTAATTGGAAATATTCTTATATGTTTTGAAAAGAGAGGGTGTAAATCCTCATAGATTCAAGGACATGAAACATATATAAATTTTTAGAAAGTATAATTGATATAGAAATATGAAGAAAAAAACCTAGGAGTAAGTGTTTGTAGTAAAGAATGAAGGATACAAGGAATGTTTACCATAGCCTTTCTTTTAAGCATATATAACATCATGCTATGACATCACGACAACCACTTTGATGTCATATCCTTATCAAAATCAGATATGTTAGTTTCATGAAGTCACTTCATTCCCCCTAGAGGGGCATCAGGTACAATTGTCATATTTGAGAAGGTGTATGTACACAATCTCGTTATAAATCTCAGGTTTATTTCAACATATAATATGTAGGTGTATGTACACAATCTCGTTATAAATCTCCAAAATTACTTTTATGTAACTACCCAAAGTATTCTCAATATCCTCAAAAATAGATATATACCAAGAATGAAATGGAAAATTTGGGAGGTGTACCCAAAGTGTCATTCTAGTAATTGACATAGAGTTAGGATCAAAATTTGGAAATCAAGGAGATATAAAAATCTCCACTCTTCCCCAAAACCAAGGACCCTACTCTAAAACTTGCTTATAAGCAGCATGATCGAAAATATGAATTAAAAAAACACATTTGGAGCAGAGAGGAATCTCATAATTATTTTTCCATGTTGAGTGGATCCATTGGTACAATGTCGATGAAGGAGGCCAATAACCATTAAACCCTTAAATCTGCTCCTTAAAGGACATGTGTTTGGAATTTAAAAGCACTTATGTTATAACATTATTTGGTTACCAGTGACCATGGATTCCTTTTTGCCCAAGATATTAGCCATTAAATATCTTTGATCCACACAAAACCTATGTTAAATTTTTTTTTTTCCTCATACCCACATTCTTCCTTTGAGAAATGCACTAGTACCCATGTGTTTCCTTTAAGAAAGGCAGGGTGCCTTCCAAAAATTGTAAAAAGTAAAAATGCATGAGCATTAATTATGCACTCCTAAGTGGGGTTTACGAGATCCTTGCAATTATACAACCCTAATTATTATTTCCAACAAAATTAACCAACTTATGATAGTATAAATTGGGTTCAAATGTTGGAGAAAGGAAACCAACCATTCTAGTACCCCTTATGCTGGAGCATTATCTTGAGAATTTAGCCTTGGATTTTTTTGACTATTTCCTTTTGTAGAAACCCTTGTTTTTTGGATTGACTCTCTTACTTATACTCTGGGATCTAAATCCTTGTTGATTTTCCAATGCACATATGGCAAGGAGTTTGAAGCAGAGTTGAAGTCTATATGTATTCCAAGTAGGAGGAACCTGAACTCTACTGACAAAGGTGCCAACAACATATCATGTATTATTTCATATTTTTTTAGTTGTTTTTTCACATTAAATTAATATATGAAGATCTCTATTCTTCCCCTCGAAAAACTATGTTGCAATTTACTTGAGTATTGATAGCATGATTTCAGGAGGAATTAACCACCCGATGTTAATTAATATTAGTTAGTTACAAGTTTTCTTGTTTCATCGTCATTCATATTAGATTATTTTAATGGTTTGAGTAAGGTTGTATATTTCTATTGTGCATATTTTTATAGAATCTTGGAGTATTTAGGACCTTATCCAGACAAATTGCAAGAGAGTCAATCCTCGAAACAAGGATTTTTGTAGAAGGGATTGGTGATAAAAATCCAAGGACAATGTTTAGGATAATGCTCCAACATAAGGGTACTAGAATGGCCAATTCCCCTTATCCAACATTTCAACCCTATTGATACTATCAAAAGTTGGTTAAGGTCATTGGTAACAATAATTAGGGTTTTACAAGTGTACAAAACCTGTAAACCCCATAAAGAAGCTGACAATTAATTCACATTTATTATTTTTTGCAATTTTTGGAAGACAATTTGTCACACAATTAATCAAATGTTTAGCATATTCATTATCAACTCGAATATAGATGATGAATGCAACATTTCACTTCTTTTTTTCATGATTGATGCTGCAATTTTCAGAAGTTATATAATAAGTGACCACTAAAATGAACGTTGTATTGAAATATTAAGTGATCATAGCTTTCAACATTATGCTTGAAGTGAGGACACTACTTTAGGTAAATCAATATTGACTTTCCACAACAAACTTCATGATAAGGTTCAACATTTTTTAAGAAAATTCTAGATTGTATGAATTATGGAAGTAAGTTTGCATTGGTCACTACAAACAACAATGAAGACAATATTGGAAACAAGGAAAGTTGTTTTATTGTTAATTTAACTTGTTTTAAAGAAATCTTAAAATCGGTTGTAGAAGCTTGCAACCACTTTGAAGCACTTCTTTGAAATTTAGAGATCAATATTATTTTTCAATAAGAATGATATGTAGATAAATGTTCAAGAATCAATATTCCTTTAAAAAAAGAAGAGAAAATATAATGTATTTGACTTTGTTATGTACATGATTTCAACATGATAACATTGAACATCATGTGAAATATGGAATTGAAATATGCAAGAATTTGTATGTGGATACTTCACCTGTATAATAGAATGATATACATTTTATTATTATTTTTATTTTTAAAGAGACTGAACATTATATTATATATAAGCAGTTCACTAGCAAATTTGGGTCATTTTGTGACGGCTATTTCGACGCTCTTGCAACATTATGTCATGGATATTATGACGAATCTTGGGTTTCTGAAACATCGCTTCACGTGAAATACTAGATCAAATTGAAATTAAAATTTGATACTTTGCAAGCTAGTTATACCTTGAGTCAATACAAATATGAAATTTGGAATCATTAACATATCTATTAGAACATATGAAAATTAGGGTTTATGGTTTACATGATGATATGATGATGGAATAAAGTGGGTGTGTGATTAAAATTTGAGTCCAGAAACCCTCCCATATCGTTAAGGCATGCGAATAGTCTATGCATGTCAAATTTCAGTGCATACAGAAACAGTTTGAAAATATTTCAACGTTGGCCCCATTCACATGTCACTGTTGCCCGCCTCTATTATTTTTATGGTGTTGATTAAGAAATCAATGAAAAAGAGGGATTTTTAATCACAACTATGAAACAGATACATTTTATATACATTAATGTAGAACCTGAAAAAAAAAATGAAGAAAGACTGATGAAAACTTAAAACTTGTGTCAACCAAATTGTGTACTTTGAAAGAAAATTAGGGTTTATGGTTTACATGATAAATTGATGATGGAATAAAGTGGGTGTGTGAGTGAAATTTGAGTCTAGAAACCCTCCCATGTCATTAATGCATGTGAATATTATATCCATGACAAATTTTAGTGCATAGATAAACTGTTTGAAAAAATTTCAACATTGGCCCCATTCACAGGTCACTGTTGTCAATGTCTAGTCCTAGTTCAATTTTCGTTCCTTGTTCCTTGTTCCTTGTTCCTTGTTCCTTGTTCCTCCTTCCTTGTTCTTTGTTCCTTGTTCCTTTTTCCTCATTCCTTGACCATGGTTTAGTCCCCAAGATCCATTATGTTTGTACAAAACATACTAATGGCATAAAATGTCCCACACAAAGACCAAATATCTGCTACATAAGTCTTTTGTCTTTTTTCACGGACTATGTAACGAATCTCAATTATAAGAAGATTCAAATAGGACCTAAGAACTTTATGTTCTTTCCTTAACCATGGGTGACATAACACTATCATTCAATAGCCAAATTGTTACATTTCATTGTCATGCATCATGTGTACTAAGGGCTTGAGCCACCACAAAGGAAACATACAAAGAATATTTGTCTTATGAACAAGATATGGTACTATCCATTTTGAGGTTTGGCATGGAGATTGTTATTATAGACTACACTAAATTACACCATATAATCCCTACACTCCTTGAAAACCATGTAACACCATTCAAATTAGACACATTCTTGCGACAAATTAGCTATATTATCGACGAACTTTTTTCGTCGATAGTATAGCTAATTCGTCGCAAGATTATTTTCATTTGTCTCTCTTGCAACGATATAAAATGATGCTTGGATTCATTTCATCTTTGGATTATCATCTTGAAATACAAATATGAAATTTGGAATCATTAACATATCTACTAGAACATATGAAAAATAGGGTTTATGGTTTACATGATGATATGATGATGGAATAAAGTAGGTTTTTGAGTGAAATTTGAGTCCAAAAAACCTCCCATATCATTAATTCATGCGAATAGTCTATCCATGTCAAATTTCAATGCATACAGAAATAGTTTGAAAACATTTAAACATTGGCCCCATTCACATGTCAATGTTGCCCACATCTAGTATTTTTATGGTGTTGATTAAGAAATCAATGAAAAAGAGGGATTTTTCATCAAAAATATGACACATATACATTTTATATACATTAATGTATAACTTGAAAGAAAAATGAAGAAAGACTGACGAAAACTTAAAACTTGCGTCAACCAATTTGTGTACTTTGAAAGAAAATTAGGGTTTACGGTTTACAGGATGACTTGATGATGGAAGAAAGTGGGTGTGTGAGTAAAATTTGAGTCCATAAACCCTCCCATATCTTTAATTCATGTGAATAGTCTATCCATGTCAAATTTCAGTGCATACAGAAATAGTTTGAAAAAAAATCAATGTTGGCCCCATTCACATGTCGTCGTTGCCCGCCTCTAGTATTTTTATGGTGTTGATTAAGAAATCAACAAAAAAGAGGGATTTTTCATCAAAAATATGACACATATACATTTTATATACATTAATGTAGAACTTGAAATAAAAATGAATAAATATTGACGAAAACTTAAAACTTGTGTTAACCAATTTCTGTACTTTGAAAGAAAAACAGGGTTTATGGTTTACATGATGACTTGATGATGGAATAAAGTGGGTGTGTGAGTCAAAATTGAGTCCAGAAACCATCCCATATCGTTAAGGCATGTGAATAGTCTATCCATGTCAAATTTCAATGCATACAGAAACAGTTTGAAAAAATTTCAACATTGGCCCCATTCACATGTCAATGTTGCCTGCCTCTAGTATTTTTATGGTGTTGATTAAGAAATCAACGAAAAAGAGATATTTTTCATCAAAAATATGACACATATACATTTTATATACATTAATGTAGAACCTGAAATAAAAATGAAGAAAGACCAACAAAAACGTAAAACTTGCATCAACCAATTTGTGTACTTTGAAAGAAAATTAGGGTTTATGGTTTACATGATGACTTGATGATGGAATAAAGTGGGTGTGTGAGTCAAATTTGAGTCCAAAAAACCTCCCATATCATTAAGGCATGCGAATATTCTATCCATGTCAAATTTCAGTGCATACAGAAACAATTTGAAAAAATTTCAACGTTGGCCCCATTCACATGTCATTGGTTCTCGCCTCTAATATTTTTATGGTGTTGATTAATAAATCAATGAAAAAGAGGGATTTTTCATCACAACTGTGACACATATACATTTTTTATACATTAATGTATAACCTGAAAGAAAAATGAAGAAAGACTGACGAAAACTTAAAACTAGTGTCAACCAATTTGTGTACTTTGAAAGAAAATTAGGGTTTATGGTTTACATGATGACTTGATGATGGAAGAAAGTGGATGTGTGAGTCAAATTTGAGTCCATAAACCCTCACATATTGTTAATGTGTTTGAATTTTCTATCCATGTCAAATTTCAATGCATACAGAAACAGTTTGAAAAAACTTAAACATTGGCCCCATTCGCATGTCATTGTTGCCCGCCTCTAGTATTTTTATGGTGTTGATTAAGAAATCAATGAAAAAGAGGGATTTTTCATCACAAATATGACATAGATAAATTGTATATACATTAATGTAGAACCTGAAATAAAAATGAAGAAAGACTGACTAAAACTTTAAACTTGCGTCAACCAATTTGTGTACTTTGAAAGAAAATTAGGGTTTACGGTTTACAGGATGACTTGATGATGGAAGAAAGTGGGTGTGTGAGTAAAATTTGAGTGCATAAACCCTTCTATATCATTAATTCATGTGAATAGTCTATCCATGTCAAATTTCAGTGCATACAGAAATAGTTTGAAAAAAAATCAACGTTGGCCCCATGCACATGTCACTGTTGCCCGCCTCTAATATTTTTATGGTGTTGATTAAGAAATCAACGAAAAAGAGGGATTTTTCATCAAAAATATGACACATATACATTTTATATACATTAATGTAGAACTTGAAAGAAAAATGAAGAAAGACTAATGAAAACATAAAACTTGTGTCAACCAATTTGTGTACTTTGAAAGAAAAATAGGGTTTATGGTTTACATGATGACTTGATGATGGAATAAAGTGGGTGTGTGAGTCAAATTTGAGTCCAAAAACCCTCCCATATCATTAAGTCATGAGAACAGTATATCCATGTCAAATTTCAATGCATACAGAAACAGTTTGAAAAAATTTCAACATTGGCCCCATTCACATGTCAATGTTGCCTACCTCTAGTATTTTTATGGTGTTGATTAAGAAATCAATGAAAAAGAGGGATTTTTCATCACAACTATGACACATATACATTTTATATACATTAATGTAGAACCTGAAAGAAAAATGAAGAAAGACTGACGAAAACTTAAAACTTCCATCAACCAATTTGTGTACTTTGAAAAAACATTAGGGTTTATGGTTTACATGATGACTTGATGACGTAATAAAGTGGGTGTGTGAGTCAAATTTGAGTCCAAAAAGCCTCCCATATCATTAAGGCATGAGAATATTCTATCCATGTCAAATTTCATTGCTTACAGAAACAATTTGAAAAAATTTCAACGTTGGCCCCATTCACATGTCACTGTTGCTCGCCTCTAATATTTTTATGGTGTTGATTAAGAAATCAACTAAAAATAGGGATTTTTCATCACAACTGTGACACATATACATTTTATATACATTAATGTATAACCTAAAATAAAAATGAAGAAAGACTGACGAAAACTTAAAACTTGAGTCAACCAATTTGTGTACTTTGAAAGAAAATTAGAGTTTATGGTTTACATGATGACTTGATGATGGAAGAAAGTGGGTGTGTGAATCAAATTAGAGTCCATAAACCCTCCCATACCATTAATGCGTTTAATTTTCTATCCATGTCAAATTTCAGTGTATACAGAAACAGTTTGAAAATTTTTCAACGTTGGCCCCATTCACATGTCTAGTATTTTTATGGTGTTGATTAAGCAATCAAAGAAAAAGAGGGATTTTTCATCAAAACTATGACATATATAAATTGTATATACATTAATGTAGAACCTAAAATAAAAATGAAGAAAGACTGACTAAAACTTAAAACTTGTGTCAACCAATTTGTGTACTTTGAAAGAAAATTAGGGTTTACGGTTTACAGGATGACTTGATGATGGAAGAAAGTGGGTGTGTGAGTAAAATTTGAGTCTATAAACCCTCCCATATAGTTAAGTCATGTGAATAGTCTATCCATGTCAAATTTTAGTGCATACATAAATAGTTTGAAAAAAAATCAACGTTGGCCCCATTCACATGTCATTGTTTCCCGCCTCTAGTATTTTTATGGTGTTGATTAAGAAACCAACGAAAAAGAGGGATTTTTCATCAAAAATATGACACATATACATTTTATACACATTAATGTATAACTTGAAAGAAAAATGAAGAAAGACTGACGAAAAATTATAACTTGTGTCAACCAATTTGTGTACTTTGAAAGAAAAATAGGGTTTATGGTTTACATGATGACTTGATGATGGAAGAAAGTGGGTGTGTGAATCAAATTTGAGTCTAGAAACCCTCCCATATTGTTAAGGAAAGTGAATATTCTATCCATGTCAAATTTCAATGCATACAGAAACAGTTTGAAAAAAATTCAACGGTGGCCCCATTCACATGTCAATGTTGCCCGTCTTTAGTATTTTTATGGTGTTGATTAAGAAATCAACAAAAAAGAGGGATTTTTCATCACAAATATGACACATATACATTTTATATACATTAATGTTGAACTTGAAAGAAAAATGAAGAAATACTGACGAAAACGTAAAACTTGCATCAACCAATTTGTGTACTTGGAAAGAAAATTAGGGTTTATGGTTTACATGATGACTTGATGATGGAAGAAAGTTGGTGTGTGAGTCAAATTTGAGTCCAAAAAACCTCTCATATCATTAAGGTATGCAAATATTCTATCCATGTCAAATTTCAGTGCTTACAGAAACAATTTGAAAAAATTTCAATATTGGCCCCATTCACATGTCATTGTTGCCCGCCTCTAATATTTTTATGGTGTTGATTAAGAAATCAATGAAAAATAGGGATTTTTCATCACAAATGTGACTCATATACATTTTATATATATTAATGTATAACCTGAAAGAAAAATGAAGAAAGACTGACGAAAACATAAAACTTGCGTCAACCAATTTGTGTACTTTGAAAGAAAATCAGGGTTTATGGTTTACATGATGACTTGATGATGGAAGAAAGTGGGTGTGTGAGTCAAATTTGAGTCCATAAACCCTCCCATATATTTAACGCATGTGAATGTTCTATCCATGTCAAATTTCAATCCATATAGAAACAGTTTGAAAAATTTCAGCGTTGGCCCCATTCACATGTCATTGTTGCCCACCTCTAGTATTTTTATGGTGTTGATTAAGAAATCAACGAAAAAGACATACTTTTCATCACAAATATGATATATATAAATTGTATATGCATTAATGTAGAACCTGAAATAAAAATGAAGAAAGATTAACTAAAACTTAAAACTTGCGTCAACCAATTTGTGTACTTTGAAAGAAAATTAGGGTTTATGGTTTACAGGATGACTTGATGATGGAATAAAGTGGGTGTGTGAGTACAATTTGAGTTCATAAACCCTCTCATATCGTTAATTCATGTGAATATTCTATCCATGTCAAATTTCAATGCATACAGAAATAGTTTGAAAAAAGTTCAGCATTGGCCCCATTCACATGTCATTGTTGCCCGCCTCTAGTATTTTTATGGTGTTGATTAAGAAATCAATGAAAAAGAGGGAGTTTTCATCAAAAATATGAAACATATACATTTTATATACATTAATGTAGAACCTGAAAGAAAAATGAAGAAATATTGACGAAAACGTAAAACTTGTGTCAACCAATTTGTGTACTTTGAAAGAAAATTAGGGTTTATGGTTTACATGATGACTTGATGATGTAAGAAAGTGGGTGTGTGAGTCAAATTTGAGTCTAGAAACCCTCCCATATCATTAAGGAATTTTAATAGTCTATCCATGTCAAATTTTAGTGCATACAGAAACAGTTTGAAAAAATTTCAACATTGGCCCCATTCACATGTAAATGCTGCCCACCTCTAGCATTTTTATGGTGTTTATTAAGAAATCAACAAAAAAGAGGGATTTTTCATCAAAAATATGACACAGATACATTTTATATACATTAATGTAAAACCTGAAAGAAAAATGAAGAAAGACTGACTAAAACTTAAAACTTGCATCAACCAATTTGTGTACTTTGAAAGAAAATTAGGGTTTATGGTTTACATGATGACTTGATGATGGAAGAAAGTGGGTGTGTGAGTCAAATTTGAGTCTAGAAACCCTCCCATATCATTAATTCATGTGAATAGTCTATCCATGTCAAATTTCAGTGCATACAGAAACAGTTTGAAAAACTTTCAACGTTGGCCCCATTCACATGTCATTGTTGCCCGCCTCTAGTATTTTTATGGTGTTTATTAAGAAATCAACGAAAATGAGGTATGTTTCATCACAAATATGACACAGATACATTGTATATACATTAATGTATAAATTGAAAGAAAAATGAAGAAATACTAACAAAAACTTAAAACTTGAGTCAACCAATTTGTGTACTTTGAAAGAAAATTAGGGTTTATGGTTTACATTATGACTTGATGATGGAAGAAAGTGTGTGTGCGAGTCAAATTTGAGTCCAAAAACCATCCCATATAGTTAAGGCATGCAAATAGTCTATCCATGTCAAATTTCAATGCATACAGAAACAATATTGATGAAATCTTATTCGATCATGATGGTATAAAAATGAAAGAGCTTCTCTTAGGTTCAAGAATAGTTTATCCTCTACTGAACAAGGCCAACCACATGAAGGTGGGAGCTCATATGGACCCTCCCCTTCCCCTCACATCACTCTCAATTGATCCCTAATACCCAATCTATAAAATAGAAAATAATCGAATGCAACGTTCTATTAAGATTCATGCATAGAAACTACAAAAACAAAAATTAATGAAGGTACATGAAATTATGTGTTTGTAAAAGATATTTTTAGTCTACCACGTACTTTAGTATATTGGCAACTAGTTTCAGGTTTCACATAATAATTAAACAACATGTAACATAGGATATAAAAACGTCGCATAAAACTTAAAAACATGTAATTAACCCATGACATTATAAGTAAATTATTTTAAGAGAATAATTCATACAAATTAAAATATTATATAGTCACATACCTAATCCAGCCTCAACATCTGTGTAATCATCCTTATTATGTATCTTAATATTCTTCCTCAAACTCGACATTTGTATCATCATCCGGTTCATAAACGGTGTTGAAAGGATTGACGATATCATCATCGTCATCAATGTCATTTTCGAGCATATTTTCATCGACATCATCATAAAAAATTGCAATATTGTCTCCTACGCCTGGATCATGATCTTCTTCGTCTTCTTCATCTGTCGACCCTGCATGATCTTTCGGCTCTGTCTGATCTGTTGAATCATCTTCTTGATCTTCAATATCATCTTCTTCCTGTAAATGAGTATACTTAATTGGTTTTCCTCTTGGATCATATCTAACAACGAATGACCAATCCCTCTCACCTGGAACATTTGAGTAAAAGACCTGTTGACATTGGCTTGGAAAAACATAGCGATCATGTCCTCTTTCAAACACCGTTGTTTTAATCATCGAAAATTCGTTGGCATGTTGAATAACAGTTCTTTCCTCATCGCGTCCATGCATTCGTAACCTATACCATTTGACATCGAACATAACTAATTTGAAGGAATTAAAGTCACACTCGGGTATATCGTTTAAATACCCATAGTATCTATTTTCATATTATCGGGGATGTTTGTCACTCCTAGAGGAAACATTAGTGACCTGGAATATTACAGTTATCCCACTATCAGAATTTTTCATGGTTTCATCCAATTGTTTGATGCGAAATTTAGGACCATTGCACCACATAGCCTTGTGGTGTTTCAACTGCAATATTCTAGATATGTAAAATATGCATTGTCAAATAATAAATTAATATATATATTTATATAACTTCGAAAGTATCTGAAAAATATAGTACACATGTAGTTGCATTGATATAATCTAAAATAACTGAATAAAATGGGTTAATTTGCTTACCTGTCCATCTTTCAAACCATATGCTAAATCAATTTCCCTTTGTGTAACATTGGCATCTCCATTACGATGAGATTCTTTAACCAATTCAGACAGTCGTTTCCATGATAACCTACCTACCTCCATTATGTTGTTTACATATTTCAATCCATACGTTCATCCATTCAAGATTATTTGCAATGTATAAATGCAATGCATCCCACTCTTGACCAACTAAATCAAAAAATCATAATTCACCAATATTAAATATTAGTTATAACGTCCAATATGCAGGTTAT